>CANXYC010116632.1:0-14940 GCA_948193065.1 Aleurites moluccanus | reverse complement strand
GATACCTAAAAACCCAAACAGTGCAAATTGGCTCGTAAATAAGCCCGCCGAAACGACTAAAACTGACCTAAACTTTGACTGGCCATAAAATGAAAACCAGAAAGCCAATTGGGCCACCACTTGGCCCAATCATCTAGTCTCAACCTAAGCTTCGAAATGGTACCTCATGCGCCACCTAATTCTTTTGGTAGCATAGTTAAACAAAAAGTACCTAAAAATCCCACCCGGGCTAATTTTTGGCAAATTCCTAACTTTTGTTATTATTCTTCATATATGTATATATGATCATTCTACAACTATATAAGCTTTACTTGTGATATATAAAGTGATTTTATTGAGACACAAGCATATGATATTAAAACAGAACTACTTCGATGGGTAGTGTAAAATTCCATCGACTGTGTGCACACTGGTAATAACTAAATTAGCCCGTGTTGGAGAGGACGTGTAATATTCTCTAGTAATCATAATTTGGCCCATGCTAGGGAGGGCGTGTAAATATTCCTTAGTCGTAAAGGCTGATCCCCTTTACGTATAGTATACTTTGCACTGAAATATTGTGCCTATTATGAATAATGCATATGAACTTAAATATGACTTAATCCTGTTATATCATATGTGAATTGGCTTATGTATTAAATTTTGATATGAATATCCATATATTATTGATTTAAATTCTTGGTACTTATTTTATTGCTACAATACATTGAATCTATAGGCCATATATGGGCAGTTCTTCATTATCTAGCATTTACTGTATTCTTATGTATTTGGATTCATTGAGTATTTTTATACTCACCCCCTTCAGTGATTATCATTTCAGGTCAGCTGTGAGGCCCGTATTCCATTGGCACATCTTATCCTCGCCGTGGAAATTTTGGTTACTTTTGTCATGTAAATTCCAATCTCAAAGTATTTGTAAATATTGTATATAATAGAGGTTCCATGGTACTGTAAATTAAGTTTGGCATGTATGTATATATATGTTGCATCTTTATATCTATAAGTTGCATTTTGGAGATATAATTATATATTTTGAGATGTGTGATTATGATCTGTTGATCAGATATTGATATTGAGTTGTTATGATGATCCAGAGGGATCCTTGAAATTGAGATAGATATGGAAGTATTAATTGAAGTGCTTATTTGTGTTTTTAGTAGCTGGGCATACTCCATATATAGAGGAGATGCTGCCTAATTTTTCATAAGATTGCTAAGCCATTTTGAGCTTGTTATTGTATTGCATGCCATATAGTTCAGTTTTTTGGGTTCTTCGTGGTACTGGTAGCGTAAGCAACACCCGTACCTTAGGACCATCATGGCTCCCAAGTTGGGCTGTGACATATTACAAGAAACAGTATTAATATCAATTACAAAAATACCTGAAATGGAAGCATCTGATGCTTTCTTCTTATGTAAGGACTCCAAGTAGGCTTTGCAATTCCTCTTCCAATGACCAGTCTTTCCACAATGGAAGCATGTCCCCTTTGCAATAGTCCTACTCTCAGCAGGTGCCTTAGGTTTAAAAACTCCTCCTTTGTGTTTTAAGGCGTTTTTCTCCTTTTTGTTCTTCTTCTTCTTAAGAAAAGATTTATAAGACTCGACTAGCATCACAGCCTTATCTTTCCTCAAAGAAGGCTCAGCAGTCTTGAGCATGTTAATAAGCTCAGGAATGGTGGTATCAATTTTGTTCATCTGATAGTTTAACACAAACTGTGAGAAGCTATCTGGCAAACTCTGTAGAATCAGGTCTATACTTAACTCATGATCCATCACGAATCTCAAGCTACCTAACCTCTCTATTAGCCTATTCATCTTAAGCGTGTGAGCAGCTGCAGATGAACCCTCAACCATCTTAGCTCTATAGAGTTGCTTGGATATCTCATATCGCTCAACTCTAGCCTGTTCACCAAACAGTTCTTTAAGACGGAAGATTATTGTTCCAACATCCATGCCCTCATATTGCTTCTGTAGCTCTGTGGTCATACCAGCTAACATAATGCAACTAGCCAAACTATCATCATCATGATGCTTTCTATGTGTTTGATTGATTTTTATTTAAATTCTGATAAATTATTCGATTTATTTGGATTTAATCCATATATTATTAATGATATGGTATTTTATCTAAAAATTAAACTAATATTTTTTGTGATTTTTGCCCCTCTCTAATTTTTTAATGAAATAGGACTAAAATTTTATTTTACAAAATTGGTTTTAAAGTATTAGAAACTAAATATAATTATAACACCTTAGAAAATTTAAATATCAAATTAAGTGATAAACATAGAAATTAATTAGAGTAAAGGATACTATTTGCTTAAATTAAGAAGTGACTCTAATATTTCCAAAGTAGCTATCTAAAAAATTTAAATTAAAAGAATATATGGTTAGTGTAGAATGGGTAAAATAGTAATAAAAAGGTAGAATGCTGAATAAATAAAGTTAAATGGGAAGAATGGACTAAAAGGAGATGAAATAGTGGTATAATGGAAGAAATTAATAAAGTACAAGGACCAAATTTAAATTATGCACCATTAGTGGACGGTGGGACCCTAACTCATCACAACTTTCCATTTATTCTTTCTTTCCTCCATTAGGCTGCCCACTTGTCTCATATATTTATCTTTCATTTTCTTTAATTTCTTTTGTTTCTTTTTTCCTTAATTCTATTGGCCAAATGAATGTATGTTATAAAAATTGATAAGATTATTAACTCATTTCCTTTCTTTCTTTGTTTTGGCCGAAGTACCCATTCCATTTATTTTCTTTAAATTTTCTTTCTTCAATACTTCTATGTCAAAGTGATAAGTTTATCCAAATAAAGAAATGAAACTATTTCTTTCTTCTTTTTTTTTTTTTTTTTTTTTTTTTTTTTTTTTTGCATCATTTTGACCGTAGCAAACTTCACCAAACAATCATCCATTTTCTTTTTTTCTTCACCCAAATTCCACCAAATTTCAGCTACAACCTCCATAAATCTAAATTATAAGTTTAATTCCTACATAAATAAGAAGATATAAGAGTGATTAAGAACTTTAGAATTCAAAGAGAAGGGGTGACAGATTTGGAGTTGCTAATTAAGGTAAATTTATAACCTTAATTTAATTTTAATTTTTAGAGCATAAATGACTAGAATAAGTGATGAATTAGTGTATATAAGTTGAAATTGATATATTTATAAATAGAATGCTAAAGTTTAAATTTGGAATTTTAGGGTTAGAGTTTTAGAGGAGTTTTGTTACGACCCTTTCTTGGAATCATGACCGACACTAGGAAACGGGAAGGTGATATGCCACCGGAACCCGTAGCAAGCCTAACCTGTACATCAAATAACTATATTCCACAAAAATAATACAATATAATATTAAATAGAGGTACATCCTCCAACAAACATTATCCTAAAATATTACAATCCACATAGATATAACATAAGTGGGGATTCATTCACCCACAACTGACATACCAATTATTATAAATGACTAACACATCGATAATTACGGAAGTACTAAAAGTAATAAAATTACATAATAACCTTAAAAGTCTGTACTCTGAAAAGAAAGAAGCAGAGTTGATCTTGGAGGAAGAAGTGAGAAAGTTACCCTGAAAAATAATGAACAGGAGTGAGCGTTCGACTCAATGAGCTTATATAATTTAAATAAACATGCATGTCAATAATTATTTATCTGAAATGTCATATTACAATACATCATCAATAAAATAAACCAAATATATCACCCATGATGAGAATAGTCAGTGGAATCCACCATTCATCTATAATCCATAAACATAAATGGGGAGCCGACCCCCTCCCTTGGCTTTCTTAAAATTCCAAATATGGGGCCACGGTGAGTCTAGCTCGAACTAGGCATCCCAATACTCTCTTATCTATATCCAGAGGCTACGGTGAGACCAGCTCTAACCAGGTAAATCTCTGTAATAACATCATCATAATCGTTTCATAACATATCTCATCAATTACCATCATAACGTATCATATCATAGAATTCACATTACCTAAGTCAGTATAGGTGGATTCCACGTCATTTTATTTTCATATCAACATATCAACACAGATTTAACATAATACATCAATAGTCATCATAATCATATATGTGCATCAAAATATCTAATGTAGAGAATAATAATTAAATATGTATAAAATGACATACATTTAATATTTATGACATTCTCAAATGCACTATTAACTTAAATTATATCAACTTATAGTACAAAATGAAGTACTCAATCCCTGACTCCGCTAGGACTCGCTTCAGAAGTACTCGGATTATCTAAGGAAAATCATCACCAGAATAGATTAATTACCAACTAAAAGATTTTCTAATTAATTATATAAATATTTAACTTAAAGATTATGCTGAAAATTCGGCAGAACCTCATCTAAAATATGACGTAGCTCCCTGAAAATAATAAATTTATTTCCTCTTAAAAATTATTCTAATTCAAGCAATTATTATCCAACCGGCGCCTTTCAACAACTTATTATCACATCCTCCTTATCAATTCTCAAATCAAACTCACAACAATCGCAAATAAAATAATTATTCGCACCGATAAATAATTTTCTCATAATTACCTTAATTATTTACTTATTTAGAGACAGTCTAAAAATTATTTCTTCCACCATAAATATTAAATCGGTATCCTAAATCCACATTTAATTTACAATCTGATCTCTAAAATATTCCATAATATCAAACATAATTTTTAGAGTTAATAAATACTCACTTTGCTTAAAATTTTAGAAAAAGACTCCGGATTGGAATTTTTTCTGTCTGAGCTCCGATTTTCGATCAAGGCAAAATAGGTGCCAAATGAAAGTTTGGACTGAGACGAGCACATTAGTGGTGGAATCACCGGAAAAGGAGGTCGAAATCGGCTGAAAACTGCGTCGGACGGTTCGGTGGCTCGCTTCCCGACGTCGGCGAGTGTGGCCGGCTCCGGCGACGGTTCGAGACTGGATCTGTACCGGTGGAGTCGTTCGGAGCTGGGCTTCCTCCTGGTGCAGGTGGTGACACTAGGCGGTGATCGGACGGCAGTGGATCGGAGGAAAGTTCCTTTCTCTCTCCTCTCTCCTCTCTTTCTCTCTCTCTCTCTCTCCTCTTCTTCTTTCTATGTTTTCTGCGTATTCTTTCTTTCCTGCAGAAGCACAGGTCTGATTGGTTATTTTAAACTAATCAGATCCCTGTGCTCTATTATTTTTTTTAAAGCTTCAATTATATATATATATATATATATATATATCTTCCTCAATTATACTAAGAAATAGGGCTGGCCTGGTGGTTGGAAGGCTTAGCCTTCCTTCCACCAGCACTGGGTTCGAATCCCAACTGCCTCTTTTTTTTTAAAAAAAAAAATAGATATTACATTCTCCCCTCCTTAAAGAAAATTAGTCCTCAAATTAAAAACTTACCTTAATCACTTGTGAAAAGGTAAGGATATTGCTCTCTCATTTCTTGCTCCATCTCCCAAGTACACTCTTCAATTGCATGATTTCTCCAAAGTACTTTAACCATGTATATCTCCTTAGAATGGAGCTTCCTAACTTGTGTATCAATTATAGCCATAGGTTGCTCCTCATAAGACAAATTCTCATTAATCAGTACATGAGAAGAATCAAAATGTACTTTCTTAGCATAGAGATATGGAAGACTGGGTGAACATGAGAAAAATTCTCTGACAAATCCAATCGATAAGAAACTACACCAATTCTTTCAATTATCTCAAAAGGGCCAACATATCGTGGTGCCAACTTCTCTTTCTTTTAGAATCTCATCACACCTTTCATAAGGGAAACCTTTAAGAACACCATATCTCCTATAGCAAATTCCACATATTGTCGCCTCCGATCAGCATAGCTCTTCTGCCTACTAAAAGCAGTTTTCAATCTTTGTCTGATTATTGGAATTCTTTCTGAAGTGACCTGCACCAAATATAGTCCTGCCAACTTGTTTTCTCCTACCTCATTCCAACACACCGAGGACCTACACTTCCTTCCATACAAAGCTTCATACAGTGCCATCTCAATACTGGCATGGTAACTATTGTTATAAGCAAATTCAATTAAAGGAAGATGCCAATCCCATTGTCCACCAAAATCTAAAACACACATGCGAAGCATATCCTCTAAAGTTTGAATAGTTTTCTCAGATGGAACATCAGTCTGAAGGTGAAAAGCTGTACTAAAATCCAATCTAGTACCCATGGATTCTTGTAAAGATTTCAAAATCAAGATGTGAACTATGGACCCCTATCAGATACAATGGAGACTAGAACTCCATGTAGACAAACAATCGTTTCCAAATATAATCTTGATAATCGTGCCACCAAATAAGTTGCCTTAACTGGAATAAAATGGGCTGACTTGGTCAATTTGTCAACTATCACCCATATAGAATCATAACCTGAAGAAGTCTGAGGTAGTCCAACAATAAAATCTATAGTAACCCGTTCCCACTTCCATTCTGGTATTGGTAGTGGTTGAAGAAGACTCGATGGTTTCTGATGCTCTAGTTTAACTTATTGGCAGACTAGACATCTAGATATATAATCTGCCACATCCCTTTTCATTCCACTCCACCAATAAGTGCTTTTCAAATCATGATACATTTTAGTTGATCCAAGATGAACACTATAAGCTGCATGATGTACTTCCTTCATAATTTCCTTTCGTAAATCATCCACATTAGGAACGCATAATCTGACACCATATCGAAGAGTCCCATCTGTATATACCACAAAATCTCATACTTTTCCTTCTTGAATTCCAGTCAAAATTTTTCTCAATTATGGATTGAGCAAATTTAATTCTATCCAATAAGATTGACCGAACATTGAAATGAGCTAAGATCACTCCATTCTCTAGGAACTCCATATGTACTCCCGTATTAAACAATCTGTGCAATTCTTATACCATCGGTCTCTTTTCAACACTAATATGAGCTAGACTGCCTGACGACTTCCTACTCAAAGCATCAGCAACCACATTAGCCTTGCCCAAATGGTAGAGAATACTACAATCATAATCCTTTAATAGCTTCATCCACCTTCATTGCCTTAAATTCAAATCCTGCTACTGAAAAATATATTTCAAACTTTTGTGATCCGTATAAATTTCACATGTTTCTCCATATAGATAGTACCTCCATATCTTTAATACAAATATCACCACAGTCATTTCTAAGTCATGGGTAGGATAGTTTTATTCATGCTTCTTCAATTGTCTTGATGCATAAGCTACTACTCTACCATGCTGCATTAATACACAACCAAGACCCACTCTCAAAGCATCATAATACACTGTGTATCCACTTATACCCGAAGGTAAGGTTAGCACAGGTGCCGATGTCAAGCAATCTTTCAATATTTGAAAACTTTCCTCACAAGCACTTGTCCACTGAAACCTGACATTCTTCTTAGTCAACTTTGTAAGAGGTGCTGCAATTCTAGAAAAGTCTTGCACAAAATGGCGATAATATTCGGCTAAACCAAGAAAACTACGAACGTCAGTTATTGTGATCGGCCTTAACCAGTTACTTACCGCCTCAATCTTTTTAGGATCCACTTGAATACCATCCTTAGATACAACATGCCCCAAGAAAGACACACTGTCTAGCCAAAATTCACATTTAGAAAATTTGGCATATAATTGATGTTTTTTTAAGGTCTGCAACACCACCCTTAAATGCCAAGCATGTTCCTCCTTACTAGTGGAATAAACCAAAATATCATCAATAAAAACTATCACAAAACGGTCCAAAAAGGGCTTGAATACTCTCTTCATCAAGTCTATAAAGGCTGCTGGAGCATTAGTAAGCCCAAATGACATCACCAAAAACTCATAATGACCATATCTGGTCCTAAATGTTGTCTTGGGTATGTCATCCCTCCTAATTCTCAATTGATAGTAACCTAATCTCAGATCTATTATTGAAAAATATTTAGCTCCCCGTAGTTGATCGAACAAATCATCAATCCGAGAAAGGGTGTATTTATTACGAACAGTCACCTTATTAAGTTGTCTATAATCAATATAGAGCCATAAGAAACCATCCTTCTTCTTAACAAAAAGCACTGGAGCACCCCAAGGTGATGTACTAGGCTTAATGAAACCTTTATCTAACAATTCTTGTAATTGTTGCTTTAATTCTTTCAATTCAGTAGGCGTCATCCTGTATGGTGGCATAGAAATAGGCTCGGTACTCGATACTACATCTATACAAAATTCAATCCCTCTATCAGGAGGTAATCCTGGCAACTCATCAGGGAACACATCAGCAAAGTCATTAACAATCGACACATTGTCAATTATGTTCACGCTAGCTGTCACATCTCTAACCAAAGCCAAAAAACCCTAATGTCCATGTCTTAACATCTTCCTAGCACTCATAGCTGATATTAAATTATAAGGAGCAATTATACAGTCTCCTCTGAAATTAAATTCCACATCACCAGGCATACAAAAAATCACCTCCTTATTTCTACAGTCTACAAAAGCAAAATGAAGAGCTAACCAATCCATTCCCAAAATAACATCAAAGTCCATAACATCTAGCAATATGAGATCTGCTAAAAGTTCTCTCCCTTCCACCATAATGGAACATGAAGGAAAAACCATATCTACAATCAATGTTTCACTCATAGGAGTAGCAACATATAATGGACAATCTAAAACAACTGGATGACTATCCAACTTCACAGCCAAACTAGGAGAGATAAATGAATGTGTAGCACTCGGATCAATTAATACTTGTGACTCAATATAACATATAGGAAGAATACCTGAAACAACTACATTAGATGCCTGTGCATCCTGACGAGTCAGGGTAAAGACTCTGGCTTTCCCTTCTCCTGTCTAACTTCAACCTTGAGACTGACCGAGCCCTCTACTAGTCATCCTACCTCCTAAACCTCTTCCTGCTGGACCGCGGCTGGGCTAACCTCCAAAAGAACTACCTGCCTGAGAAGTATAGGGATTAGAGTAGGCAGGCTGACCCACACTGGCCATAGATCCTCGGGTATAAGTCTATTGACCTCTAAATTGAGGACATTCCTTAGAAAAGTGACCCGGTTGACCACATTTATAGCATTGATCAGTACCAAATCGAAAAGGTCCTTAATGCATCTTACCACATCTATTGCAAATACTATCCCCAGTTCTAGATCCTAAACCGCTATGACTCAAACTCTGACCACTGCCACCATAGCTCTGTTGAAATCTAGATGATCCCCTTGATCGATGCCTACCATGCTCCTTTCGTAATCCCCTTCTTCTATCTCTATGACTAGACAATGTTGTACTCATCATCTGAGTCTCTGCAGCATACTCTGTATTACCATAATTGGATCCACTAGTTTGGGGATTCCCTTTACTTTTCTTATTTTTACCTTCATCTATTTCAGGAAAAAGCTTCATCTCAGCTTTGCGGGCTCTATCCACCACTTCCATAAATGAGCCACTAAACCCCACTAAAGAAATATAAGCATTGTCTAGTCCTGCTACAAACTGATCTACTTCCATCTATTCAGTTGGAATAGAAGTGGGGGCATATCGACTAAGGTCCAGAAAAGTCTGAGTGTACTCCTCTATGTATTTCTCCCCTTGCATTAACCCCTCGAATTGACACATCTTCCTAAATCTCACTGCATTAGGGAATGCAAATTTTATAAACATATCTGAAAATTCTCCCCAAGTCAACTGATCTACCCGATCCTTCACATAGTTCTTATACCACTCATTTGTTACAAATCTCCTCAAATTAAATCCAGCCATCTCTATAACTTGCTTGTCTGAAACATGTAGGGAATCGATCATTCTTTTTACTATTTCCAAGTACTCAAAAGGATCCCCTGTCCCATCAAACTTAGGTGGTCCCAATTTAGTGAAATGATACATGTCTACTTTTGTGGATGTTTGGGCCCTAACTTCATTTTGAGTCTGTTGTTGTTGTAACATAGTTCGTGCCCAAGTACCCATAGCTCCTTGAAAATCAGCTACACCTTAAACAAAAGTAGCCATATTAAAACCCTCCATTCCATAAGCCATTTGTGGAGGAGCTTGCCCCTGAACCTCAGCTGGAGCACTCCTATTTGCCCTAGGTTGACCTCTCCTAGATGTATTGGGTGTAACAAGATGATTAGAAGCCTCATCGGGAATATCTTCCTCTACATTAGTATCCGCTCTCCTTCTTGTGTTGACCATAATACTGATAAAAGAATTATACTTTAATTTCATCATAACATAATAACCTTCAGCATACTAGATATAATTAAAAATTTTAAGACTTAATGCTGATAATTAAGGCAAAGGAGACTCAACCAAGACAATTTGAAACCCTAATTTCTTCCGCAATTATAGTCCTACAAAACTCATTCTATCACATTTTCATCACTACATCTAATACCTAGAGATCTGATACTAACTTTGTCACGACCTTGTCCTGGAATCATAACCAGCGCTAGAGAACGGGAAGGCGATATGCCACCGGAATCCATAGCAAGCCTAACCTGTACATCAAATAACTATATTCCACAAAAATAATATAATATAATATTAAATAGAGGTACATCATCCAACAAACATTATCCTAAAATATTACAATCCACATAGATATAACATAAGTGGGGATTCATTTACCCACAACTGACATACCAATTATTACAAATGACTAACACATCAGTAATTACGGAAGTACTAAAAGTAATAAAATTACATAATAACCTTAAAAGTCTGTACTCTAAGAAGAAAGAAGCAGAGTTGATCTTAGAGGAAGAAGTGAGAAAGTTACCCTGAAAAATAATGAACAGGAGTGAGCGTTCGACTCAATGAGCTTATATAATTTAAATAAACATGCATGTCAATAATTATTTATATGAAATGTCATATTACAATACATCATCAATAAAATAAACCAAATATATCACCCATGATGAGAATAGTCAGTGGAATCCACCATTCATCTATAATCCATAAACATAAATGGGGAGCCGACCCCCTCCCTCGGCTTTCTTAAAAATCCAAATATGGGGCCACGGTGAGTCTAGCTCGAACTAGGCATCCCAATACTCTCTTATCCATATCCAGGGGCCACGGTGAGACCAGCTCTAACCAGTCAAATCCCTGTACTAATATCATCATAATCGTTTCATAACATATCTCATCAATTACCATCATAACGTATCATATCATAGAATTCACATTACCTAAGTTAGTATAGGTGGATTCCACATCATTTTATTTTCATATCAACATATCAACACAGATTTAACATAATACATCAATTGTCATCATAATCATATATGTGCATCAAAATATCTAATGCAGAGAATAATAATTAAATATGTATAAAATGACATACATTTAATATTTATGACATGCTCAAATGCACTATTAACTTAAATTATATCAACTTATAGTACAAAATGAAGTACTCAGTCCCTGACTCCGCTAGGACTCGCTTCAGAAGTACTCGGATTATCTAAGGAAAATCATCAGCAGAATAGATTAATTACCAACTAAAAGATTTTCTAATTAATTATATAAATATTTAACTTAAAGATTCAGCTGAAAATTCAGCAGAACCTCATCTAAAATATGATGTAGCTCCCTGAAAATAATAAATTTATTTCCTCCTAAAAATTATTCTAATTCAAGCACTTATTATCCAACCGGGGCCTTTCAACAACTTATTATCACATCCTTCTTATCAATTCTCAAATCAAACTCACAACAATCGCAAATAAAATAATTATCCGCACCGATAAATAATTTTCTCATAATTACCTTAATTATTTACTTATTTAAAGACAGTCTAAAAATTATTTCTTCCACCATAAATATTAAATTGGTATCCTAAATCCACATTTAATTTACAATCTGATCTCTAAAATATTCCATAATATCAAACATAATTTTTAGAGTTAATAAATACTCACTTTGCTTAAAATTTCAGAAAAAGACCCCGGATTGGAATTTTTTTTGTCCTAGCTCCGATTTTCGATCAATACAAAATAGGTGCCAAATGAAAGTTTGGACTGAGACGAGCACATTAGTGGTGGAATCATCGGAAAAGGAGGTCAAAATCGGCTGAAAACTGCTTCGGAAGGTTCGGTGGCTCGCTTCCCTATGTCGGCGAGTGTGGCCGGCTCCAGCGACGGTTCGCGATCGGACCTATACTGGCGGAGTCGTCCAGGGCTGGGCTTCCTCCTGGTGCAGGCGGTAATGCTAGGCGGCGACCGAACGGTAGTGGATCAGAGGAAAGTTATTTTCTATCTCTCCTCTCTCTCTCTCTCTCTCTCTCTCTCTCTCTGTCTCTCTCTCTCTCCTTTTCTTCTTTTTGTGTTTTCTGCGTATTCTTTCTTTCCTGCAGAAGCACGAGTCTGATTGGTTATTTTAAACCAATCAGATCCCTGTGCTATATTTTTTTTTTTTAAAGCTTCAATTATATATATATATATATATCTTTCTCAATTATACTAAGAAATGGGGCTGGCCTGGTGGTTGAAAGGCTTAGCCTTCCTTCCACCAGGACTAGGTTCGAATCCCAGCTGCCCTTTTTTTTTTTTAAAAAAAAAACATATATTACAAGTTTACTCAATTAGGCTTTAATTTTCATAATTTAAGATTGTATGAGTGCTAAATTGAGTTTTATTGAATTGTAGCACTAAGAAATGATGATAGAGATGGAAGGATAGATGAAGACCCACACTTTTGTCTATATTGAATTCTGAAGTGAAGTGATGATTTAGTGAATTAAATAGTTAAGGCAAGTGACAAATATATAATTATACTTGTATTTGAATCCAACGTATTGAATTACATTATTGTTGTTTATTCTTTTGCTTTAGCGGAATACATTGTTTTCTAAACCTTGATTTATATTATTTGATTTACGGCCTTTGAATCTTGAATCTTTCATTGTCAACCTTAATGATCAAATATTCCTTAATATACTGAATAATTGAATTGAATTTTGAAAGGCCATATGTTGGCGGAACCTAAAAGTGACGTTGATCCTGGTACAATTTGTTTAATTGACTTGACTATTGATTGATTGATCCAAAGTGAGCTTAAAGAGGTTCATTGGCAGAACTACCCAATCCGATGGGTAGGAAAAAATTTATTGATATTGTTATAATGAGTGTGAGAAGCATGCTATTGGGCTATGTAGCCTCTATTTCATATTAAATAGTGGACCATTATTCTGCCTTATATCTCATTGCATTGAATTATTCATGATTGTATTGATAACCATTTCTTTATTGGAATTCCATAAACCTTTATTTGATATTATTGGATGAACTTATATATTGCTTAATTGAATATAAACCTTAAACCATTCTTATGAGCTAATGAAATACCTAGCCTCATAAGTATGGTGGTATATTTATTACTCACTAAGTTATACTCACTTCTTATATGGTTTAATCTTTTTAAGAGAAGAGTAAATAATGGTGGGTCCACAACAGTTTCTTCTTCAAGTTTTGGAACCTTCGATATCTATGTAAATTTCTATCATTTTGGAATGTAATGGCTACTCTAGAATGTTCCATGGGTTTGAGGTACATATATGAATAATTATGTGACCAATGTATAAATATTTAATAACTTGAGTGGTATTTGTATAATTTTATATATGTAAATTAAATAGATGAATGGTACTTATTGATGATAAATGAGGTTGTGAATTAATGTTGATATTTATTGTCTCTATAATGATTTTGATGATGTGATTGAAATCCAAAACAAAAGTGTTAATCAATATAAATGATTATTTAACTTGTGTTTAAGTTTTTATTTTAAAACAGGGATTCACGCCTGTGAATATTATTAACGCCCGTGAACAAGATCAAGACAACATATGAAATTTACTCAGAAATGATCTTCAAGCCCGTGAATAAAAGTTCACGATCGTGAAAGAGTTTCACACTCATGATCCTGATTCATGCCCATGATTATTTTAAGAATGGTTTTGGCTCGGAGACACATAAAGAGTTTTTAAGACCATGAAAAATTATTCACTCATGTGAACTATTTTGACGCCAATGATAGTTGTTCATGCCTAAGGATGATTTAAATTTGAAATTGACGCAGAAGATTTCAAGGCTGTGAATTTTGATTCAAGCCCGTGAAGGTTCATTTTCATGACCATGACTATTTGTAACGCTCATGAATTGGTAGTTGCCTGTCAATTTCAAAGCTGGTCTATTTTAAATATAGCCATTGAAAAAATATTTGGAGGTAAATCTTACATTAAATGCAACCATAACGGTCACATTTAATCACCATTCATTGAAGGCTATAAATACATGAATATTTGAAGTTCTAACATAAAGTGAAGCACATATCTAAAGTGAAAATCAAATTGTTAATTCATACTTTATTTTCTGAAATCTTTAAGCTTTATTTCTTATTTTTAGAGTTCTTACTAGTCTTAACTATTCATACTTCATTTTATACCATTGGAATAGCTTTGTATAAGTTTAGAGAGACTTAAAAATCTCTATCTCTGTTATTGAGAGTAAAAAATCTGAGTTGTAACTCAGTGTGTATAGGGTGAAATCCCTGAAAATCTATTGTAATTGATTTGGGTGGTACACCCGGTTCTAGTGGAACATCAATATTGGGTTAATATTAAGAGAAATGGATGTAGGAGAAAGAATTTGGCTTCAAACCACTATAAATTGGTTGAGCTCTCTTAACCTTTATCTTTTATTATTGCTTGTTATTTAAAATTAACATATTTATTACATTTTAGTTATGTATTTTCTTCAAGAATTTTAAACTCCTCTTCCTCCCCCCCCCCCCCCCCCCCCCCTTCATTGAGGAGTAGTGCCCTAGTAGTATTCACCATAGGTATCCACGCTTGTGCTCTAGTATATATAAAATCACATGATTTTTAGAGCTTACGATCTTGTT
>CANXYC010116586.1:0-15909 GCA_948193065.1 Aleurites moluccanus | reverse complement strand
TGTTTGATTTCTTTTCATTCAGTCCATCTCATTATCTGCCTTTCCATATGTAACCGAATATATATTTGATATTTCTTGACCCTGACTGTACTTTGATAACCCTATTGTTTATTGTTTATCATTTGGTTTATTCCTTTGCCTATTTGTACCTATTTCATTATTGCGATGCATGTAAATTCACTGAGTATTTTTCATACTCATCCTTTTATTTGTTTACCCCTTTCAGGAAAGGAGTAGGTAGCAGAATCCAGCCTTTTGTTCTCTGTGGATTTCTTGCTTCAGATTTTTGACGTATATTTCTATTTTGGATTACTATACTATATTATTTTGGTGTTCATGATCTAGCTACTTCATGGGTATGTATTAGGTAGTTAGGAGATGAACATTGTCTATATTTGTTATTGATGGACTATATTGATCATATATGATGCATGATATATATATAATTGTGACAGCCAATCGTAGAATGATTAACAAGATAATATAATGGATGATAACTATAATAAATGAATAATATATTGAGGTTGATAGATTGTGTAATGATACTGGGTTCTACGGGTGCCGGTCGCCATTGGTATTTCCCGTGCCCTAGGACCGTCGCGATTCGGGAAACCGGGTCGTAACAGCTTGATAGGTGAAAAAATGGAGAAGAAAAGAAGAAAACAACTCAGTTACAGGCTAAAGAAAATGAGGTTTTGCTTCTATTATTTTATATACTCTCGATAAATTGTTCACACTATTGTTACTAAAAAAAAATATCTCGGTAATACTCACTAAACTGGCTCTCTTTTGAACTATAGAAGTCCAAATATCTTGCTATTTTTTCTCACTTAAACTAAATACTTAAGGCTACAATATATCTAAAATTTAGCTAAAAAAGCAAACTACATAATTTATGGTGAATTTTCAAATTTCACTCTGCTTCTTTGTGCTACTACTACTGTCGAGTTGGAAAATCTTCCTCAGCAATTCTCGCTAAATTGGCTCGCCTTTGAGCGACAAAAGTTCAATTGTTCCGATTCTTTTTCTCACTTAAACTAAACACTTAATGCTCCAACATATTCAAAATTCAGTCCAAAAGGAAAACTACACAATCTATAGTAAATTTTCAAAGTTTACTCACTATTGTAATTGCCGAGCTGAAAACCTTCCTCGAGAATTTTCATTAATTTAGCTCGCATTTAAGCTACAGAGGTCCAACTTACTTGCTTCTTTTTTCCATTGAAACTAGACACTTAAGTGTCAAACATATACACAATTCAACCCAAAAGGTGAACTACACAAATTATGGTGAATTTTCAAAGTTCACACTACTTCTCTATAAAAGTCCATCTAGGTTTGTCTAACCAAACTGCCTCACCCTAGAGTTACAAGGATCTAATTAACTCGCAAATTTACAAGCACAAATTTTACACATAGATGAACATTTTTTTTTTTTTTTTTTTTATGTTTACACTTTTGGCTTAATCAGTCTCTAAAGTTCTAAAAAACAAATAATAATTCCAGATTATCTGCAAAAGTAGCAAACTGAACCAATCCTGATCGAGGAAGAATATCTCCTCACCCACAAAGAATGTAACAAAACTACTTTATAAGAATACAAATGGGATATAACTCTACAATTTTACGTTTAACATTTCTCCAAATTCTTTCTTTAAGATTATGAAAAGTGAGCTGTAAAACTCTGCTCACTCACAGATTCTACAGTCTTTAATACACTTGAAACAACCAAGTTCACTTCTAACATCAAACCAATCCAAATCCAACTAAAAATATCTAAACCTCAAGTTTTCACCTCAAACATTCTAAACATAACATGCTAACAAAATTTAAACATAACATGCTAACAAAATTTATGGTAGAACATAAAAGAAATCAAATTCAAACATCACAACAAAGCAAAACTATTCAAAAAGTGGAACTTAATTCCAAACACAACACAAAACACATACAAAGAAAATAAAGGGTGTTACAATAACAATGGTATGAGAAAGGTTAGGAAAATCATTAATGATGATACTTGCCCCTGCTGTAAAAACTACGGTGAAAGTCCTATTCATGCTATGAAAGATTGTATGGGAATTAAGAACATGTGGCTTGGATTGATTGATGTAAAAGATTAGTACAAGTTTTTTAATGCTGGTCTTGAAGAGTGGCTAATTTTGAACTTAAAAGTTAGCCACAAAGTTGCCCAAGAAGTGTAATGGCTGTTGTTCTTTGGTATTGCTTGTTGGCTAGCTTTGAAGTAGCGAAACCTATTGGATTTTGAAAGGAATTCACACAAAATACAATGTTGTAGCGTTTTTAAAAGTAGCAGGAGTATTTTAAGAGGCATTAAAGGTTCACCATATGTACTCTAATAGTCAATTCAAGGACATATAGATTTACTGGAATTACCCTCAAAGGGGCTGGATAAAACTCAACTTTGATGGGGTATCAAAAAGAAATAATGGAGTAGCAGGAGTGGAAGGTCTTTTGAAAGCTTGTCAAGACATTGTTTCATGGTTACGCTCATAATTTGGGAAGATGCTCTGCCATTGAAGCAGAATTATGGGGCATAAGAAATGGTTTAGATGTGGCTTGGGATAATGGTTATAGAAAACTAATAGCTGAGTTAGATGCTAGAATTCCTGTACTGCTTATTCAAAACAAAGACATCAACTCTAGCCATCACCAAGCCTTAATCAATGACATCAGGTTTTTATTGGATAGAGACTGGTCTATTAATAAAAACAATATTTACAAAAACAAAAGTGGATAATTCATCAACTATTTTATCCACAATAGATTCAATTTCCCAAATCAAACTCTTTCCTTGTCATATAACTTTCACCAAGATTTCTGCATTTGACTCAAAAACAGTTTGCTGAATTTCGAGGGATTTAGCCAAAAGAATAGCTGATAGAACTCCAATAGCTTCAGTTTGCAAGCTAGAGGTACAACAACATTTAAAAACCTTACCACAGACTTACCTACCTTCATGATTTCTGCCTAAAACAGCAACAGTAACACCAACACCATAATTTTCATTTTTAAAGGCAGCATCGCTATTGAATTTTATAATACCAAATGAAGGAGGTTGTCATGTATAGGTTTCATTATGCTGATGAGTACTTGATTCATTTTGATTGCAAATAGTTAGATAATCAGCTAATTTCTGTGTATGTGTAGCTGCTGCTATAGGATATGGTCCTAAGTGATTAAAAACAAAATCATTCCTGGATTTCCAAATTTGCCAGCATGGCATAGCTACTTTCCGAATTATCCAAGAATTATGCAAGAAATTTGATATACTAGACCACCAAATAGGAAATCTAGGCATTGAATAAGGGTCTTGTCTATAAAATACCGAACTAGCAAACTAAGTAGCTTTGGCATGTGAGCATTCAAACATTATATGTTCTGCTGATTCAAAATTATATCCACAAATTCTGCATAAAGGAGAATCAACATTACCTCTTTTGTGGAGGTTCTCATAGGTTGGTAGTGAATTGCGAGCAATTCTCCATATAAACATTTGAAATTTAGGAGGCACCTTCATCTTCCATATGTTCTTTCAAAAACCATTGAACAAATTAGAGTTAAAAGATGCATTTTGACTGATTCGATCTTTGCTTGCTTTGATCATGTGATACGCTGATTTAACTGTGAAAAGCCCATCCCTTGATGCCATACCAGTCCATCTTCATCATTTGGGTGCCCTATTGGAATAGATAAAATAGGATCCACTTCCTCTTTACTAAATAAAGTCTCTAGCTTTCTTAAATTCCAGCTGCATGAAATTTGATTGATTAGATCATTAACAAAAATTATATCAGAAAAAGGAGGTCTAGGAGATAGTATTTTGAAACCGAAATTGAGGGCACCCATTTATCATCCCCCAAATATTAATATTTTTCCGCTTTTAACATTCCATCGAGTACCCGGGGCTAAAGTATCTCTTCCAACTAAGAAACTAGATCAAATCCAACAAGGTTTATAACCTTTCCTAGCTGTTCATATCTCCCCAAAAGGAAAATAAATTCCTTTATTTAATTTAGCCCATATATCATCAGGATTCTGTAAATATCTCCAAACCCGTTTAGCAAGCAAAGCATCATTAAAGCAAGAAAAACTTCTAAAACCCAAACCTCCATCAATTTTAACCGTAGCTATTTTATCCCATCTTTCCATACATAATGTCTGTTTATCCATTGATTGGTCCCAAAAGAATTTAGATATAATTCTATCAATTTACATGCAATGAGTCTTAGGAAATTTAAAAACAGACATAAAAAAAGTAGGAATGGCATAGAGGACTGACTTAATCATAAATTCTTTTCCTGCTTGAGAAAGGGTCTTTTGCTTCTAAGTTGAGGCTTTTTTCAGAATTTTCTCTTTGAAAAAAGTAATTGCTTGAATCTTTGATTTATCCCATTTTGTAGGTAATCCCAAATAAGCCTCTTTGGAATGAGTTTGCTGCATCTTTAAAATCTGCAAAATTAACAGCTTTATTTCAAAAGGAGTCCACTTGCTAAAGGCGACCGAGGATTTATGGAAATTGACTCGCTGCCCTGAAGCACTACTATATGAATCAAAATGCTTCTTAGTGCCAATGCTTCATTATTATAACCCTTCCAAAAATTAAAGTATCATCAGCAAAAAGTGAATAAGTAAGAGTCAGACATCTCTTAGTAATTCTGAAACCTTTGAGGCAAACCTGCATTAAGATAATTGTTTAGTGCACATGGTAAAGCATTTGTAACAAATAAATACAAAATAGGAGACTGTGAATTTCCTTGTCTCAATCCAAGAGGAGTAAAAACTTTAGTTGGAGATACATTCAGGATAATTGTATAAGACACTCTGATAACACAATTCAGCACCATGAAAACCCAACAATAATTAAAACCCATTTTCAAGAGAACACTCTCTAAAAAAACCAGTCTACCCTATCATAAGCCTTCTATATATCTACTTTGAAAGCCATATGATGGAATTTGGATTTTCTATGATACAAAGCATGAAACACCTCATGGGTTATAATTATGTTATCTTGAATATTTCTACCTGACATAAAAGCTACTTGACTAGGTTGAACAAGGGTATTAAGGAGAGGTTTAAGTCTATTGGTTATGATTTTGGAGATTATTTTATAGAAAAAATTACAAAACTGATAGGCCAACAAGTTTGTAATTATCAATTTTTATTACTGTTCTATATATTATATGGATACAATTAGCAATATAGGAGTAGAAGGATATTGAAATATTTATGCCTTTTACATACCAAATATGTATTATATATATATGCATTTTTATATAATATTTTTCAACTTTTTGTGTCCTAATTTTTTAAAATTAACAAATTCTCGTGTCATGTTGAGTTGAATTGCATCTTAGTAGCTTAAAATTTGGTTTTTAAGCGAATACTAATAATAGTAATGGTGTATTTAACATACTAAAAAAATGGTGCATTTTAACACTTGGTATGAGCATATAAATTATTAAACAGGTTTTAATAATTTTTGCAAATATCATAATTATTGTCATTTTAATTAATTAAGTGTTATTTTAATATGTGATATCTAGAAAAAAAAAATTAAACTCTAAAAGTTTAGAGCTGAATTTTAATTATCGAATAATATTAATGTTGAAATCGTAAATGGTAAAATTATTTATCTGTCTAATAATTAATTATTTTTAATCAAAAGTTGAAAATAAATTTTTTTACTGATCATTGCAAATGAATTTTAAATTTTTTTAAAATTTTTTAATTAATATGCAGATAAATATTATTATTATTTTTTTTTTTTTTGATAAAATTAAGAATATATTAAAGAGCAAACTCATCCTTGAGAACATCAACAAGAAACTGAGGAGAGTTATGCCAAACTATAAACGAGTCTAACCTAACAGCATTTCTGGCTATTACATGGGCAGCTTGGTTGGCATTCCTCTTAATGTATTTTACT
Organism: Aleurites moluccanus; assembly: GCA_948193065.1. Taxonomy (NCBI): domain Eukaryota; kingdom Viridiplantae; phylum Streptophyta; class Magnoliopsida; order Malpighiales; family Euphorbiaceae; genus Aleurites; species Aleurites moluccanus. The sequence continues at coordinate 9,956 of CANXYC010116586.1, read as the reverse complement.
TCTAAGCCTTGAATTTCTAAAGCTAACACCTTGCAGTCATCAAGCACCAAACCAAAATAGGATATATCACATGTCTTCCCCCTTAGAATTTGAACGATCGTTTGTGCATCAGTTTCAAGAATCACCTGATTGATATTGTAGGTCTTCACCCAGCTTAGAGCCTCACGGATCGCCATGCATTCAGCAAGCTTAGGAAGCATCTTCCTTGTCCATATCCTTGACACAGCAAACATGAAACCTCCAACATGGTCTCTGCAAATAATACCCAACCCTACCTTGCCTTCTTGAGCAAATAATGCAACATCCACATTGATTTTTACCTTTCCAACTGGAGGGGGCTGCCAATAGATAGGCTCATTCCTGAATTCAGCAAGGTCCGGAGCAACAGGAACAACCTGAGCTTGCTTCCACTGCTACAACAACACAGACCCCAAAGAGAGAACTTGTTGTATCGATTCCATCTTACCCTTCCATATCAGGTTGTTTCGATTTTGCCAAATACTCCAACAAATCATCCCAACAATGCAACACATATCAATGGAACAAAAATTAAAAACCTGTTTCAGCTAGTCTGCAAAATTTGAAGCAGTTCCCCCTATGAAACCCACCTCAGACTGTTGCCAGCATCCTCGAGCAAAAGGGCAGTAAACTAATGAATGCAGAGTGGTCTCATCATACCCTTGACAGACTTAACATTGGCTTGGAACCTCTACCCTGCGTTGTCGAAGATTATTATTTGTTGGTAAGCAATTGGAGCAGGCTCGCCAAAGTAAATTCTTCACATTTGGTGGTATTTGTAATTTCCAAAGTTGCTTCCATAGCAATTCCCCTTGATTCTCCTCTGGATGACTTGACAAGGTTTGAAGAAACCAGTAAGCACTCCGAACTGAATATGTTCCTCTTGGATCTTTCTGCCATTGCCAAATGTCTTCTACATGTCTATAGCTTAATGGGATCGAAGAAATAAGTTGTTGGTCTCTATTGTTAAAATATAATCGTATGACATTCATATCCCATTCAAGCCGATCCGTCTTCATAAGACTTGCAACTGTAGCAAACTGAAGATCACCCACCATCTCGATTGAAATGTAAGGATTAGTATCATCTGGCAGCCAGGGTGCAGACCAGATGGGGATATCATTTCCGTTCCCTACTCTCCAACATGACCCTAACTTAACAAATTGTTTTGCAGCTGTCACACTTCGCCAAATATAACTGGGATTGTATCCTATTGTGGACTCAAAAAAGGAAGTCCTAGGATAGTAACGAGCCTTATAAATTCTTGCCATAAGCGACCTAGGAACAGTCAACAATCGCCATGCTTGTTTACCTAATATAACTATATTAGTCTCATGAATTCTCCTAAAACCAAGACCCCCTTTGCTCTTATGAGCACACAGGCTGTCCCATCTCTTCCATCTGATCCCTCCTCCACCTCCTGACCCACTCCCCCACCAAAAAGAGTTCATCATACGTTCTAACTTAGCACATAAATCAAGGGGGATCAAAAAGACTCCCATAACATAGTTGGGAATTGCCTGCGCAACAGTTTTTAACAATATTTCTTTACCCGCCCTAGATAGCATCTTGCGCTTCCACCCCTGAACTCTTTTCCACACCTTTTCTTTGATAAACGCAAAAATACTATTCTTATTTCTTTCCACCGTCGATGGAAGACCCAAGTAACTACCATGATCTTCAACACAAGGAGCCTGGAAAAAAGTTGACAACCGAGTTCGAGTTACCCTATCAACATTGGCACTAAAAGATATACTTGACTTTGCAAAGTTAACAATCTGCCCGGATGCTTTTGCATACAAAGCAAGCAAGTCCTGAATTCGTCTGCCTTCCTCATTAGATGCTCGAAAGAACAGATAGCTATCATCCGCGAAAAATAAATGGGATACTGAAGGAGCACCCCGAGCTACCTGACACCCATGAATGAACCCCCGTTGCTCATAATCCTGCAAAATCGCCGACAGGCCCTCTGCACAAATAATGAATAAATACGGAGATAATAGATAAATATTATTAAATAATTTATTTTCATAATTATTTTAAATTTTAATAATAATTTTTAACAAAAGCTAGTGTTTGTAATTTTTGAATCCAAAAACTATCTTCTAGCAACTGTTGAATTATATTTCTCTCTCTATTTCATAATAAACGTATTAATTATAAAATAAATGATTATTTAAAAAAAATTGATATATTTAAATTTTTCACATTTATTATTTTAATCTCTTTTTATCTTTTAAATTCTCTTATATTCTATATATCTTAATTAATTTTATATTTTCTGATATATTTTTTAATAAAAATATTATTATAAAATTAAAATAAAATGTAATTTAATTAAAAAATAAGATAATTAAATTAAAAAATAAAAAAAAAATTAAGATATTTATTGTAAAACACAATGAAGTATTAAACATTATCTTAGCATCACCACCATCTTGTCTCTTTTGTGAGCCTTAAAATTAAAATTAAGGCCAACATAAGGAGGCTTTAGTTTATTGTGTTTTGTTTGATTAGTTTGAATTAAGGGAGTAATTAATATAACCTTTATTTTCTCTCGATGTCTCTCTCTTTAAGAAAAGCACAACCATAGATTTGTTTGTTTAAGTTGTTGCCAACCACTTGTATGGATGGCGGCAATATTAGATTTTTCTTTCTTTCTTTCTTTATATTCTTCTATTTTCTCATCTTCCATAATATTTTCCCTTTTCGTTTCTTGATTTTACCATCTTTCCTTTCTTCTTATCTCCATATTACTTCTCTTCATGGGGACCTTATTGAGCCTTTTATCAGTAGCTGTTTTTTGCATTCTTTTCTATGTTTTTGTTTCATATTGATTTATGGGTAACTCTTTTCCTTTTCGATTTTTTTTTTTTTTAATTTACTTTTAGCCCTTTCACTAGTCTTTCTTGATTTAAAAGGCAAGTGAATTCAAATCTTAGTAAAAATCTTTGGCTTGTTTTATTTGATGGTCTAAATTTTTTCTTTAATATCAAAGTGTCCGTACTCTACCATAACCACCAGATCAAAGATGGTGTCCACGATTTTGCCCAATCTATTCAGAGTGTAGATTAGAAGTTTTTCTTCTATAGTAATTCTTGCCTAGCCGGATCTATATGAATTTTTTTAATTAAATGAAATCCCACCATACATCAGATTGTTCTCACATATTTTGAGATACTTTACATGGAGAGATTATCTGCAAATTTCCAGGTTTAGGCAAGAATTTCCATCATATTAATATCATTTGTTATTTCGGATTAATATTGTAAGTAATTAGATTTTTTGAATTATTTTTTGTAATCAGTTCTGATATTGTATTTGATTGTTTTAAACTTGTTATGTTATTTTTTAATAAAGTTTATCCTCTATTGATAAAAAAAAAAAAAAAAAAAGAATTTTGAATATTTTAAAATTGATTAAATGAAATTAACCTTGACTAGAAAGGGGAAAAAAATCTTATATACTTTTGTTTGATCTTTTTTCCCATTTATTATAAAAAAAAATTTACCAATTTATTAAAAAAAAATTATTTACTTCTTTATACCGTTGGCGCGTTCAACAATTGCACAACAAACTGGCTCAGCCTAAAGCACATTTGTGAAACGCGCTCAATTTATGACTTGTTCTAAAACGCGCTCTATTTTTTATACCAAAATTTCCGAATAACTTTTTTTTTTTTTTTTATTCTTTCCTATTATTGATTTATTATTTATCCTTATATTATGAATTTATAAAAAAAATTACTACATCAATTATATGTTTGTGTTATAATTTATTAAAAAGTTTTATTTATTTTTTATTATAATTATTGTTTAATTTAATTAAAATCAAATATTAAAATTAATTATTATATTAATTTCAAATTTATTTATATGTGTATATATTTTTTTAATTTATTTTTTATATTTTATTATTGTAAGTTTTATTTTTTTAAAAATGTTGTTTCTTATTTTTGAGTAAAATATATTTACTCAAAAATAAATATATTCTTATAGTCTATTATGATTAAGAAATATATAATGTTAGACTAAAATTATCAATATATCGAATAAAGAACTAAAAATTATATAATAAAGAATTAAAATTATTAAAAAAAAAATAAACAAAAATTATTTTAAAAAATTAAAAATTATATAATGTATTAAATACATAGAATAAAATAAAATAAAATTAATATCGACCATGTGCTCCTCGACAATGTCCACCGATATCGCATTTTGGAGGATGAAGTAAAGAAGGATTGCGAAATCCTTCTCTTTGTCGTGGTGGTAGCGGTGGTGGGTCATCAGCTGTCGGATTAGCTGAAAATATCTGAAGAAGATGGTTCTTCTAAATGTGAACCCGTAGTATCAATTGGACTACCAAAAAGTCCAAGGCCTAAAGTAGTATGGCTCGGGTAAGGTTGATATTGTGATTGGTAAAAAGTAGAAGAGTCACCAAACAGTGTTTGAGCAGTAGCGGATAGTTTCATTCATAGTCTCTCAACTTGTGATTAACGCACTTTATGACCTTTTAACTTTAATTTGTAATGATAAAATTCATGAACTTTAATTTTCAAAATATAAAAGTCTTTTTCAGAAAATAAACTAACATTTAATTATATTTTGGTCCCTGATTTTCAAAATACTGTTCATTTAGGTCCAAAATTTATTTTAATTGCTAGTTTATGGATGAAATTTTTAGAGGAAATTCCTTAATCCCTGAAAGAGTGTATAACAGTATAAAACACTTTTCGATTATAGACATGAGAAATCATCCTTTGATACAGTGGGGATATTCTTGGGTTTGTGGAAGAATTAAGCATAGGGACGGACTAATTAGAATTGATTCTATTTATAAAAATATTCCCTTAGAAAATAATATTGCCCATGAATATTGTGGTGTATCAGATATAATTGAATTTCTAGAAGGACAGTATCCTGTATTTGGTCAATTAGCCATTTTAGATCAACGTACTCCTTTAGTAACTTTTAGAACTTCTAGTTGGAGTGATAATCTTAAAAAGGATTATTTAATTTGGAAAAGATTGCACTTCAGAAAAATTGACTTTTTTCTTACTCTTTGGGAAAATTTTCCAGGTCTAGATAGTTGGATAACATTTTTAGAAAGTCGAGAATGAATTAAAAATACACCCAGTAATTCTAGATAAAAATGGGAAAAGAAGATAGAGAAGAAAGTGTCGGCTCTAATTCTTCAGAATTGACTTCATTTCAGAATATTCATAATGAAGTGAGCTTTCTCCTTGAGCAGTTGTATGCAAAAGGAAACACAGGCGATTCACCAGAACAAAAAAATGTTTTAGCAAAAGAAGTAGGAAAATTGGTGAATGAGAGGCTTGATGCAATTGAGCGAGAAAGAGCATTGAAAAAATCTATTGGAACCTCTAAACCTCTTTCGGAAAAAGAAATTTTGCAATTAAGGAAAGATAAAATAGTTCCTTATATTGCTGACCCTGACATAAGAACTGCTAGTCAATAAAGTAGCAAAACAGCTGAAGACCTTAGAAAAACTCTAGGTCTGGTAGAAGAAACTCCTTTACATTTAGATGATAGAACATTTAATGAGCTTCTTGCTACAAAGAGGGCAGAATATAAACCAAATTATCCCCATAGAACAAAATCATAATTTCAGCCTAGGGATAATCCATTAAGGCCAGTTATCACCCCAACAGCTTTTCTGAATCTAGATAGTGAAAAGCATGTTTCTGAAAGGATAGATAAGTGGCTTACCATGATCAGGTTTACAACTAGAGCAGGTAGCTACTCAACTGAGACCACTTACGAACTTTGCAAAGCCACCATAGTTGGCAATGCTAAAAAATTTTGGGATCAGCTAGTAGTTCAAACCTTTATTAGAGATTAAATTAGAAAGGCAGTTCTTGTAGATGAGGTTCTAGCTATCATCGTAGATGCCCTGAAAAGAGAATTTTGTGGGTTCTCAATATCAACTGAGTCATTAAAAAGAGAACAATCCTTATTGGCATTGATGCAACTACAGATATGTGACGTGTTATTTTGATAATTATGTATGTGAATTCTAGAAGTATTATTATAATCTTGATCTTAATGCTCAAAATTACATGTCAATATTATTCTTTGTTAAGCTCCCAGAACCATGGCCAGAGATAGCAAAAAATGCCTATCAACTCCTCCTAAATGAAGAAAAAGTGGTAGATGGATTAGGAGATAAGATACAGGCAGTTAGGTATGCCTTGAGAAAGGCATGTACTGAACTTCAAGTAAGACAAGATGTAAAACATCTTCCTTATCTGAACAAAAGTTGTTGCTCTCAGATTGAATATGTTCCTGGTAGGTACGAGTATACTATAACAAATGAAACAAGGAATAGGAAAAAAATCTGAGGCATGATGTTTTTCTTATGATACTAAAAAGAAAAAATTTAAAAGATATAGAAAAAGAAGAATATCGAAAAATGATAGAAACAACAAAAAGAGGTTTAATAAACCTTCTAGGTTTATTAGAAGAAGAACCAACCTTAGGGATAAAGACAGGATAGATGCCTCTAAGAAAAAATATGGTAGAGCCCCTAAGTGCCCGCAAGGGAAACCTCTTAGCAGTTGTTCTTGTTGTTGGATTTGTGGATCGAAGGATCACAAAGCAAATGCATGTCCACAAAAGAACAAGTGAAAAGAAAATCTTAGAAGAATTTTCTTCGAAGATGAGAATCTTGTTTATGAACCAATAGAAGAAAATGAATATTCTGATATAGATTCTGAAATAGATTCTGTTTATGTAGTAGTTTCTGAATATGAAACATATATAGATGAATTTGATCTTTGGACAGCCCAGCTATTCATGATGAATATGGAAGAAGGACCCATAGATGAAGAAATGATCCCTTTAGATACTTCTCTGGTAGAGGAAGAATCTTTCCAGTATGATGATCTATCCAAAAGTTGCCTAGAATGGAAACTCCCAAGGTAGATATCAATACTATTTACAACAAATCTAAATTCAGTTTTAGGTCAATAGTAGATATCTCCAATCAGAATCTACGGCTCAGGTTTCTAGTACAGAACTAGAAACGTTAGACATCCCTTTGATTAATTTACCAAAAATAAGAGAATTAGTAACTAAATCAAAGGGAACATATCAATATATTCATATTAGTCTTGTCCAGATAGGACTTATACCGCTGTTCAATTTGCCAGCCGATAGTCCTGTGATAGCAGCTGTGCTAGACAAAAGATGGAATTTATTCCAAGACCAGCTAATATCAAGGGTCTAAACTAACCTCGCATATGGTCCAATTTGGTTCCAGACTTATCCTAACTATATGATGTCAATAAAGGATAAGTGCTTGAGTAATTCTTTATCACTAAGAATTAAATCTATGAATATGAATAGAATGAATTCTTAGGCTAAATATTTAGTATATCACACTAGGATAATTTTTAGACTAATAAATACAACCAATCCTAGAGTGAGGAATATCTCTAAAATCACATAGTTATTCGATGAAGGATCATATAACTATAGGCAGTTCCATAGAAAAGAAATTAATCATTTAGAGTTATCCTGGCCTAGGAGTTGGGTTCTCCAAGAACCAGTAGAGACATCACGATCAATAGGTTCCTTTCAAATCACACAGAGAGGTAGAAATATCATCTTAAACCTAGAATAACCTATGATAAATCTTAGGATTTCTGATCCTCCTAGAAGATCATATCATATTCCTCGGTTACCTAGAAGTAATTACACTTCAACAATAATAAGAGTAAGTTCCTAAGACACCAGTCCAGGAAGAAGATACACCATCATCTTCAGATGGTAGAACCATCCTAGGATATAGAACTATAAGCTTACTTGTATATAAAGATGAAGAAATTAGGGAAAATGCAAGGATGATTAAGCATTTAACACTAATCCCTGAGGTTGTAAAAGAAATACAAAAAATTTCTCATCAACGGTCAATTCCTTTCGAGGATGTTTGGACGATGGTATGTCCTGATACCATGGCATCATCAAAGATATTCAGTATAGAAGAATCAGGTTTGAGTACATATATCTCTTTAACATTTAAATTTTCTGGTTATTATGATTACTCTTTGGATGCGTTAGTTGACACAGGTGCAACAATCACTAGTGCTTGACCCAATGCACTCCCTGATGAATGGTGAAAACTATTGTCCCGACCAATGATATTACGTATGGCAGGATGAGAAGTGAACTTGGTAACACAATTTGCAAAACAAGTTCCTGTTATCATAAGTGGACAAAAGTTTACTATTGATAAGGTCCTGGCATTCCCTGATCTTGACGCAGATATCATTTTAGGAAATGCTTTCCTAAAAGGGTAAAAAGAAAACAGATCTTTTGTGCAGGACGACAATTACATCTCAATTGGAGGTGTAAAAATCACATCTCTGTCAAATCCTAAAAATAGATTAAAATTTTATTTTTATCCTATTAAAATATCAAAGTTGTGTGTATCTATGCCATGTGAATAAGCATTCAGAGTACGAGCTCAGCGTGGTGAAACTTGGCTAGATTATTTATTTGATTAAAAATCAAAGGATACCTTTTGGTATGAAGAGTTGTGTTTTAAAGTACAAGGTGTGATAGAAAAACCTATTACATATCCCCAGCTGAAAGGAACTAAGTAGGAAAAGTTTCTTGTAAAATTAGCAGATAATTTTAGTGAAGATCCGCTAAAGTAATAGGTGCTAAATGGCATAACTGCTAAACTAAAGCTGAAAGATCCTAGCACTATCATCAGAACTAGAAATAACATATACAAATGAGATGATAGAGGAATTTAACAAACAGATTTCTGAATTACTAGAAAAAAGTTTGATTAGGGATAGTAATAGTCCAAATTCTAGTCCAGCCTTTATAGTAATAAACCATATAGAACAGGTGCAGAGAAAAGCCCGAATGGTTATAGACTATTGGCAGGTAAATAAAGCAACAAAAGATGATAGTTATAAAATCCCTATAGCAGGTGATTTCATAGATAGGGTAAGTCTTAAATAACCTTCTATCTTTTCTAAATTTGATCTAAAAAGTGGTTATTGGCAGGTAAAGATGGAAGAAGAATTTGTAGCCCTAACAACCTTCAATGCACCTCAAGGAATGTATGAATGGTTGGTAATGCCATTCGGCCTGAAAAATGCTTCAGGCGTGTTTTAATGCAAAATGGACAATGAATTCAAAGCATTAAAAAAATTTTATGTGGTCTATATAGACGATGTGTTAGTTTTTAGTAACAATGAAAAAGAACATATGAGTCACCTTGAACAAGTGACTGATATCTTTAAACATAAAGGTATGATTTTATTTGAAAGAAAGATAGAATGGTTTAAGAAAAATATAAATTTTTTAGGAATGGAAATTGAAAAAGGAAAAATTAGGCTACAAAGTCACATTTCTGGAAAACTTATTAATTTTCCTAACGAACTAGAAGATAGGAAGCAAGTACAAAGATTTTGTGGACTTGCAAACTATGCTAGAAAGTTCGTGAAAAATCTTTCCAAAGACCTAGGAAGAATATCAAAGAAAACATCTGATAAAGTTCCTTGGTTTTGGGATAATGAGGACACTCAGAATGTCATCCAAATAAAAGATAAAATGAAAAATTTGCCTTGTCTTAATTTACCCTCAGATGCAGATGAGTTAGTCCTAGAGGCAGATACTTCAGAAAAATTCTGGAGAGCAGTATTAAAAATCAAAGGTAGAAAATCAGAAAAAATCTGTAAGTATTAGTCTGGAACCTTTAAAGGATCCGAAATTAATTATCCAATCCATGAAAAGGAAGTCTTAGCGGTTAAAAATGGTGTAAAAGCCTTTTACATCTTCCTGGCTCCTAAGAGGTTTGTAATTATAACATATTCAACCTATGTAAGAGGATTTATGAATCTAAATCTTAAAGAGGCTAGGCAAACTAGACTTTTAAGATTGCAAGAATGGTTTAGC
>CANXYC010116554.1:0-23455 GCA_948193065.1 Aleurites moluccanus | reverse complement strand
TTTGTTATGGAAAATTCTTTTTTTTTTTTTGGGGGGGGGGGGGGGGGTAAAAAAAATATTATTTTTTTTTTGGTTAATTTTTTTGGAATTTTTTGATTTTTTTTTTTTTTTTTTTAAATTTTTTAATAATTTTCCAAAAACATTAAAAAAACAAAAAAAAAAATTCACAAATTACCCAATTTTTTCACCAAATAATAAATAATAATTTTATTCCCCCCCCCCCCCCCCCCAAAAAAAAAAAAAGAATTTTCCATAACAAATAAAGAAGAAAAGGTAAAAGTCAAAATCTCAGATATGACACGTTACTAAATCTATAAATAGTGCGTATGAATTCCTCTTAAACACCACCATGGCAGCCCTCAAAATCACTAAAAAGCACCACAAGCACCTAAACAACCCTTTCCCATCAACGCCAAGCTCTCTTCCATTCATTCAAGGAAGCCTCTATTTCAATTCCCAGACACTACCTTCAAACCAAATCTTTCCAGTTGGTAAGGATTTCCAGCTTCTTTGGAGCACCAAAAATGGTGGGAATCTCACAATTTCTCATAAGTCTCAGCCAGCAAAAGCCCTCTGGTCTACCATCCCAGGACAAGCCTTTGTCTCTGCAGCTTTGGCTGAAACAGAGGTGGAAGAAAGCAGAGGATCATTTGCTATGAAAGATGGGAACATTCATTTGTTGTGTAATCATCAAACAATTGAAGATATAAGAATAATCAATCAGCTAGATTATAACCAGGCTAGTGATCTTAATTTTTCTTCAACTGGGCATTCCAGTTTTGACCAGAAGAAGGATTTGAAGGATGCTCAATTGCCTGTTTTGTTGATAACAGGAAGCTTATTTAGCAACAGAAGGAAGAAGAAGTTTCAAGTATCTGGCATTTATAAAGACATAAACTTTGACGCTAGGGGACCACCCACTTCTGCAAGGTATTGGGTTCTGTTTGACCAAAAGAACTCCAACCAGATTGGATTTGAAGTGAGAGTTGGAGATCCCAACTTTGAAATCCAATCAAGAGCTTCACCAACACGTTTAGGAAAGTACCAACATTTCAGGTTGAAGCTGCAAAGAACTCGAAAGCGAAGGCTTGGAGGGTTTAGATTCTTTACAAGATCAAGAAGGTTCATTGCAGTTTCCTCGTCAGAAGAAATAGAGACTAAGGTTCCAGAGTTGACATCATTCAACAGAATCTGCCTTAGCTATTCAAGTGAAGCTAATGAAAGGTTCTATGGTTTTGGGGAGCAGTTCTCCTATATGGATTTCAAAGGCAAAAGGGTGCCCATTTTTGTTCAAGAACAGGGAATTGGAAGAGGAGATCAACCTATTACATTTGCAGCTAATTTGGTTAGCTACAGGTAGATTTTCTTGTAACTTTTGGACTATGGTAGATTTACTTCCAGGAATTTTAAAGCTTAGTGCATTATTTTTTTCTTATGTTTCAGAGCTGGGGGTGATTGGAGTACAACCTATGCTCCTTCACCATTCTACATGACATCGAATATAAGATCTCTTTATCTTGATGGATATGATTACTCTGTGTTCGACTTGACAAGACATGACAGAGTTCAAATACAGGTATTGCTTTGAGAGCTGCTGCACCTTACATCAAATTTTGAATATGTTTTAGAAAAGATGCATTGCAGAAAAATCCATAGAAGTGTCTGAAGCAAGAAAATTAGTAACAGGACAAATTCAAAAGCAATATCTAAGTAAGATGCATGTTTTTTCTGCTAAGCCTCAATGTAATAAACTTAATTATTTTCAACACCTTCAGAATATAGTAGAAACAAATTTTAAAGAAATTAGATTCTATATATATATAACAGAAAGAAGTAGTAGAAAATATTGTCTTCCATTATAAAATAGAAGCTCATTCAAGTTTAAACTTGCAGATACACAGCAATTCAGCTCAAGGAAGAATATTGCATGGCAACTCACCTTCTGAGCTTATTGAATGCTTCACAGAAACTATTGGGAGGCCTCCTGAGCTTCCTAAGTGGATTATCTCTGGAGCTGTTGTTGGAATGCAGGGTGGAACAGAAGCTGTACGCTGTGTTTGGGATGAACTGAAGGCTTACAAGGTTCCCATTTCAGCATTTTGGTTGCAGGTACTTGTTGTACCTAATCAAAAGCAAATTGAAGATTACTGAAGTCCGCATAATCATATCTATTTCAAATCTCTGAATGCTTTTCTTCAAGTTCTTTCATAATATTGCTATGACCTAACTGATGCTTTTCTTCAAGTTCTTTCATAATATTGCTATGACCCAACTGACTTCCATTTACAACAGTCACTAGTTCAGGGAAAACATTTTGATTAGTTGCAGTACATTGTCAACCAGATTGACATGGTTTAAAATCTAAATTTCTAACTTCTGTCACATGATTAGTTCAGTGCTCATTCAATATTCAGAAAATGTGTATATCATTATGTGGTTCTCACCAAATAGCAATTCTCTTGTAGGATTGGGTAGGACAAAGGGAGACATTGATTGGATCACAACTGTGGTGGAACTGGGAAGTGGATATGACAAGGTATAAGGGTTGGAAGCAATTAATTAAAGATCTCAGCGCTCAGCATATTAAAGTGATGACATACTGCAACCCTTGTCTAGCTCCGGTACCATTCTTTTCCCGGACACATCATTTTAGTACAATTCCAGCATTGCTTATAGAAAAAAAGGGTATATTTTGCAAAATGGAATTTATTTTTTATACAAAATTATTGCAATGCCTTCCATCAAGACATTCTGATTAGGATTAGCTAAGTTAAGAGACTTTGAGACTTAGTTTTGAGCTCTCATTTTCTTTCAGACAGATGGAAAACCAAACAGAAGAAGGAATCTTTTTGAGGAGGCAAAAAAATTGGACATCTTAGTGAAAGACAAGTATGGAGAACCGTATATGGTTCCAAATACAGCTTTTGATGTAGGAATGTTGGATCTGACACACCCAGACACTGCAAGTTGGTTCAAGCAGGTTTTACTAGAAATGGTTGATGATGGGGTCAGAGGGTGGATGGCTGATTTTGGCGAAGGTCTGCCTCTAGATGTTTCCCTTTATTCAGGTAAAAATTCTTCATTATTTCTTGATAGTCATTACAAGGTGGAGGAGCCTTCTTTGGTTAGGTAGGTTCATGTCACAAGTGGCTCGATGAATTAGTAAACTAGAAACCTCCTCCTTGTCTCCTGTTTCTATCCAATGTGACCATATAATCAGAATGCAAAATGAATGACAATCCACTGTTAATACCCTAAACTCATTTCAACAATTCAACGAACTAGAGAATTAATTCCTAACGGTTTCATTAAGGATCAAGGATTGCAAATTTCTAAACACTTGCATCTATGCTCATTACAAGGGGCTTCAATCATCTTGTAACTAATTCATTCTACTTCTCTGGTTATTTATGGCATTTCTCCTTTCAACACAATTCCAAAATTATTACTTATCATGTCAAGCCTTTTTGTCTGAAAAGTGAGAAAGGTTAGAAGCACTTTCCAGAAAATGTTTAGCAAAATTTCTTTGTTGGCCAACACTCCTAAAACCTATATTTGTTTGACCTATTATTGCCAAGAAATACTTCCACGTAAGAAAAGAAAACCCATGCAGATTTTTTCTTTTGTCCTCTCTCATTCTCTTCTTCCTTCTTATGTGTCTGTGTGGCTTGGACCATATGCAATAACTTTAAATTGACTGTTTCAGGTGAAGACCCTATCTCTGCCCATAACAGATACCCAGAGCTATGGGCACAAATAAACCGAGAATTTGTAGAAGAATGGAAAGCAAACCGTGTGGGTAAGGAGAAAGAGGATCCAGAAGAAGCTTTAGTCTTCTTCATGAGAGCCGGTTTCAGGGATAGTCCCAAATGGGGAATGCTATTTTGGGAAGGAGACCAAATGGTTAGTTGGCAGAATAATGATGGGATAAAGAGTGCAGTTGTTGGCCTACTGAGCAGTGGACTTTCTGGATATGCTCTCAATCACAGTGATATAGGAGGCTACTGTGCAGTAAACTTGCCTTTCATCAAGTATCACAGAAGTGAAGAGTTGCTCTTGCGATGGATGGAACTAAATGCTTTCACCACTGTTTTTCGAACCCATGAAGTAAGTTGAAGCATCTGTGATTCATAAACATGCATCATAATCATCAATTTGAAATAAGAGAAACATATATTATTTCCATCACATGAGTACTGCTAATAACATAAAATTCTTGCCTTTTGTTTTTCTCTGTAATTTGATGAATGCTATGATGCTACCAAAGCTGAACCATCTCCACTGCAATGAAATACATTTATTGAATTCCATTAAATATTGTATATTTTGACAATAACAATAGGATGTCTCATTTCTGTGTATCACAATATTATGGTTGCTTCAGCAAAGGGCAAAATTATGTATGATTTCATCAGTTTACTCATTACAATTATATCCTCCAAGCAGGGAAACAAGCCATCCTGCAACAGCCAATTCTACTCAAACCAGAGAACTTTATCTCATTTTGCACGCTGTGCCAACATGTACAAAGCTTGGTATTTCTACAGAGTCGAACTAGTAAAGGTAATTCCTGAAATTAATGCATCACTTCAATTCAATTAAAATTGTTGGAGGATCTAACAAGTTTCTATCTTTCTGTGTTCTTTCAAAATAGGAAGCATCCCAGAGAGGCCTCCCCGTTTGCCGCCACCTATTTCTCCACTACCCAAATGATAGTCATGTGCACAGCTTGAGTTACCAGCAGTTCTTAATTGGTACTGAGATCCTAGTGGTGCCTATACTGGACAAGGGCAAGAAAAATGTGAAGGCCTATTTTCCAAAAGGTGAAACTTGTTCCTGGAAACATGTATGGTCTGGAAAGCTATTTAAAGAACAAGGTTCTGAATCCTGGGTAGAAGCTTCAATTGGTTATCCTGCTTTGTTCATCAAGGATGGCTCCTTAGTGGGAGAAACATTCCTGAAAAACCTGAGAATTATTGGCATTCTTTCATAGAGAATCCTCAAAGAGGAGCACAGTTAACATGAAATGAAATTGAACCACTTGCTAACAGATTATCATCATTCCATGAAAGGCTGCTTCTGTATTTTAGTGACTATTTTTTGAACTTCCATAGTCGACATTCTTCCGATTTCTAACATACATATCAAACTTAAATTGAACATACAGGTCTGAAAGTCATATATTCAATCTAAGAATCATAGGCAGAACTCCCAAGATTAAACTCAAAGATACTTGACAATGTGCTTTCTTTCATGGGTACCAGTTCAATCCAAACATAATGTTCTTATCTACTTCAAAAGAGATGTCTCCAAAGCTCTATGTTCCTTTGGGTAAAACAAGCCTATAGAAATTGCTCAATAAATAAATAAATAAAATAAAACCTAGAGAAACCAGGCTGTAGAACACCCAGAAGTCTATTTCCATTACGAGTGTTCTAACCTCTTTTGAATAATCTTCTGGGCGTGATATTGCTGAAAAGGAATTCTGCAGCCAGCATATATTTTTTTTTTCTTTTTCCGATAGATTAATTCTGTGATACAAAGAACTGTTACACATTTCAAAACATGGTACTCCAAACTTTTCCCTTATGAAAAGCATAAAAAATATACTCTTTTTTTTTTTAAGTAATTTTTTTCTCAATTTTACAAATCCAAGAAACCTAATTTCTCTAAATTATCCCTGCATATAAAGAAGGCAATCTCTGAACAAAGACCCATAAAGAAAAGAAATAACCATAACTCAAAGTTGAAATATATTACATTGATACATGAACATATCAAGCATCATTTCATGCTTTTAGTGCTTTACATAGAGAGAACTTGAACTTCTGGTTGAATATAGTTTATGTATGTCTATGTCAAACTCAATTCCACTTATAAAATTCTTCTTTGAGACAATTCAACAAACAGTAATAAGCAATTAATATTAATCTCAATTCTCAACTTATATTGCAAAAACTCAACAAAAACAAGAAAGAAAAACCACAAACTGACCTTAAAAAATTGAGATTGTTTTGTTATCGGCAGAGAGAAAACAGTTAGCAGAGATGAAGTTGGCAATTGACAATTCCATTTTCAAACCTCAAATGCTACTTTTGGATTCGAATACTTGTATTGGATATTCTCTCGCGCGCTCGCATAATACTTGTATTGGATATTCGAATGGTTAACGGGCCAAAGCCGGTTAGCCCATCTAGATGACTTCTGTTTTTGTTTTTTTTTTCCTTCTTGCTTACAATTGTTTTTCTTTTATTTATTAAATTTACTTTTGAGCACATATTACCTGTGTATTTTATGATTTTTTGACATAAATTTATATATTAATATGAGTATAATAATAAAAGAAATGAATACAATAAAGATGTGTATACCGAGACATAATATAGTAATAAGTGCTTATTTTTCTAAATAATAAAATCATAATCGATTTTTTATTTCAATATTCAAAATAATAATAATAATAATAATAATAATAAACATGTAGACTATAAATTATATATTATTATAAAAATATTTTCTAATATAATTATATGAAAAATACAGACTTGAATTAAAGATTTAAAAGATTTAATATAATTATATTAATAAATAGGCGCAAATATATTATTAGTGCAAACGTATTTGAACGGTGTTCCTTGTAAATATCCATATATTAAAAAAAAAAAAAATAGATTTCTATTTTTTTTATGGAAAAGCTTTATATCATTCAATTAATAAAACTGAATGTATCAGCTACATTCTTCTGGACAAAAACCAGGATATTACAAGGCATTTCTTCAACCCAAATTAGTTCATTGTCTGGCTGAGAACACACATGAGCTAGTTTGTGTGTTGTTTTAGCTTTACGAGAAACGAATGAAAAGGAAACAAAATGAAAAAATAAACCAAGTTCTTTGCTGTCCTGAATTTGGACTTCATTATAGGCATCTTGAGAATCCTTATCTTTCAAAGCATCCACACTAAGACCGGGCTGTCACTCTCGAACTCAACTCGACGAAGGCCTGCTTAGGTTGCTGACTCCATGCAGAATTTTTAATGCTAGCATAACCTCTCTATTGCTATTTTGAATTATGAAACCTAATACAACTGTTCCATTATTAAAAACAGCAACATTTGAGTTGGCTTTGAGATTGCTCTTTTTCGGGGGCTTCCAAATAGCAAGTTGCTGCTTTCTAACTCCACTTGGTGTTTTCATCTGTGTGCCTCTTTATGTTGTTTCAGTGTTTCACTGTGACTTTATATTGTTTCATTGTTTCACTGTGACTTCACAAATTTTCTCCATTGACAGCTGCACATTTTAGAGAACACACTTATTTCTCACAAACCGGATAGCCCATGCTTGAACTGCAGCTGTTTCTGCTACTTTAACATTCTTATGTTGTATCTGCTGTTTATACCAGACTTTGAAGCCCATCCTAAGATATCTGTTGCGTACGCTTGTAAAGAGCTATTCATCCATACAAAGCATGTATTTGGACACTGGAAAAAGACACGATTAATGGTCTCCTCCTTCAACAAACATCTTCTGCACATCATCGAGCCTTCAACTCCTCTTTTAACTAACTGATCACGATTTAGAACCACTCCGCGAAAGACCCACACTACAGGAAATCACTCCATGAGTGATAAAAAATATTGTAACCAAAACTTCAAAATTATCACAAAAAAACTTTTGAAACAATAAAAAGTTGTCACGGGGTTGTAGCCTATACCTTTGTTGCTAAAAGAAAAATGTATGTGCGACAATCAAAGTTGTCACGGATAATGTGCAATTAGTGACAATAAATTTATTGTCACGCAATATAATTTTAGCAACAAGTTTTATTGTGACTAAATAAAAAGAAATTGTCACTTATACCATGATGTTGTCACAAATAAATGAATAATCAAACTTAAATATCATGACAATATTATAGGTTGTCTCAAAATCCTTAATTAGTGACAATATTTATTAACACAAAAACTATAAATTCATCACACATAATAGTAATAGTGACATATTTTACTGTCACCTAAACTCTATTAGTGATGATATTTTATTATCACTAAATAATAAAGTTATTACACAAACGAACAATTAATGACAACTCTTATTATCACATAAACATTAAAGTCATCACTCATAATAATAATAGTGACATATTTTATCGTCACCTAAAATAGATTTAGTGATTGTATTTTTTTGTCACTAAATAAAAATATTATCACAAAAATGAATAATAAGTGACAACACTTATTATCACATAAACATGAAAGTCATCACCGATACTTGTAACAGTGACATACTTAGAGTTAATGGCTTTGAAGACCCCTTTGCATGCCCCTTTCTCATAAATACTGATAAAGTATTCGGAACACAATCAACATGGTCATCATTCCTAAGTGGTCTATTAAACTTGTTCTCAACAGTATTTAAATACCGCAAGCAAAAAGTAACAATTTATCTAAAATGTACCCCTCTGCTATTGACCCTTCAGGATAAGCCTTATTGCGTACATATGATTTTAATGTACGCAAATACCTATTTACATGCACTGAAATATGTTAATGAGAATGACATATAATTAAATTTAGTAATGAAGTTAGCCTTAAAATGTTTAAAATGGAAATTACCTTTCAATAGGGTACATCCAACGATATTGAACTGGACCAGCGAGTCTTGCTTCTCTCGCCAAGTGAACAGGCAAATGAATCATAAAATAAAAAAAGGCGAGTGGAAAAACTTTTCTAAATTGGTTAGAGTAATTGCTATTCCCTTCTCTATGGCATCTAAATCATAAAGTTTTAGAATCTTTGAACAAAGTTGTTTGAAGAAAATGCTCAATTCAACTAACTGCTCAAACACATCTTTATGCAATAATCCATTAGCTAAAAATGGTAGGACATGTTGCAAAAAAATATGGTGATCATGATACTTCAAACCTGAAATCTTTCTCTCCTTCAGATTTACACATCTAGAAAATTTGAAGCAAAACCATCAGGAAACTTCAAGTCCTTGACAAACTCACAAAACCTACTTCTCTCGTCAGGAGATAGGTTATATATGGCATTAGGTTTTCTCAAATTACCATGTACTTCATATGGATGTAATTTATTCCTTAAACCCATATCTACAAGATCACAATGAGCCTTTAATGTGTCTTTCGTCTTTCCTACTATGCCCATCAGAGTTGAAAGTGCACTATCACTAACATTTTTCTCCACTAGTACATTTAGTATAGAAAATATTGTATCAAAGCCACAATTCATCTTTTGCTACAGCCATATTTAAAACTCTCCTAACAATAAACGACTTACCAGAATCAGCATCAATAATCTCTTCCTCACCTAGATTATTATCCTCTTGTTCGCCATCAGATTCATTAAAAACTAGAGCATCATCATAAACTGGGTTATTAGCAAGGGACATGATCTGCCGGTTTGGACAATCAGCAGTAAAATGCCCAATTTCCTGACACTTGTAACACCACTTGGCCATAGCTCTTCCCCTGGTAGTTCCACTACTCTGCCCTTCTTTGAATGCAGGTTTAGAATTCATACCCTTAACAGTCGATGGTGTCGAACTCGCTGAAGTATTCCCTGATTTGTTTGAAAATCAACTCTGGAATTTGAATCTGGAATTGTTGTTGCCTTTCCTTTTACACTGTCCTTCCACCTTCAAATCCAACCTGCACACATCCTCATAGGTCCAATATTGTTGTAATTGAACAACATCAAAAATTTCACTTTGCAGCTCTGCTAAATATCAAGCAATTTTTTGTTCGTCCTCTTCGCT
Source organism: Aleurites moluccanus (assembly GCA_948193065.1). NCBI lineage: Eukaryota > Viridiplantae > Streptophyta > Magnoliopsida > Malpighiales > Euphorbiaceae > Aleurites > Aleurites moluccanus. The sequence continues at coordinate 13,680 of CANXYC010116554.1, read as the reverse complement.
TACATCACATCGCATCCGCAAACGATTAAACTCATTGGTATTCTGCTCGACAAACAATTCTCACTGCTTAGTGTTATGGTACTCAATGAATGCTTCTTGCCTGTAATGAGTAGGCAAAAAAATTTTTTTGCAACAATTTCTTCATCTTATCCCATATTGTAACCTTCGCTTTCCCCTCTCTAACACGTTGTTTCTTAACATGTTCCCACCATGTCGAAGCAAATTTTTTTAATTTATTGGCTACCAATTTCACTTTCTTATCCTTAGTCAATTCTTGAATATTAAAAACTCTTTCTACTATATGTAACCAATCAATAAACTCATCAAGATGAGTCTTACCTTTAAAATCAGGAATCTCAATCTTTATTGTCACATCCACACTTTTGGAATGTGATGGTCCTAGGGTATAGGGAAGCATAAGGCTACCTACAACTGGTAAAAGCCATATCATCATAATTTATAGAAAATTCGCTAGAGTCTCATTTGTATTGTTCACCCTATTCCCGAAGACCATCCACCTCTGGAACACACCACCGATTCCCCATTTTCAGTACTCCATTATCCAGTTGGAACTTAGTTTTCTTCCCTGGCTTTACATCTTCTTTGATTTTCAGTAATTGTGGATTACTATCCTGTGAGACACTAATTTCACCAATCAACTTAGGTCTCACTTGAAAATAAGCAATCAGGGGGTGAGATTTAGCGACCTCCAATAGTACACCCTCATCCAACAATTCCTTTAATTCTCTGATTAAAAGTCTTTTATTCACTAATATATGAGACAGACTACCCATAAACTTTTAACTCAAAGCATCCGCTACAACATTTGCTTTCCCAGGGTGATACAAAATCTAGCAGTCATAATCTTTTAATAACTCCACCCTTCTTCTCTGCCGTAAGTTTAAATCTTTATGTTGGAGAATATGCTGAAGACTCTTGTGATCAATGTAGATCTCACACTTTTCATCATACAAATAATGTCTCCAGATTTTCAAAGCAAATACCACAACTACCATTTCCAGGTAGTGAGTAGGATAATTCAATTCATGCCTCTAACTGTCGTGACGCGTAAGCAATTACCTTCCCATGCTACATCAAAACACAACCCAATCCTACTCGTGAAGCATCACAATAAGCTGAAAATCCCTAGGTACCCGACGGTAATGCCAACACCGATGTTGTAGTGAGACAAGTTTTAAGTTTTTGAAAGCTTTCCTCACATGCATTATCCCATTGAAATTTCAAATGCTTCCTTGTCAATCTGGTCAATGGTGCGACTATTTTAGAGAAATTCTTCACAAACCGCTCATAATAACCAGCCATACTAAGGAAATTTCGTATCTCAGTCACATTAGTTGGTCAGGGCCAATTATCCACTGCTTCTACCTTTTTAGGATCTACTTTTATTCCATCCTTTCCAATGACATGTCCTAGAAAACACAGTTCAGTAAGCCATAATTCACATTTGGACAACTTTACATACAATTTGTGTTCCCTCAATGTCTGTAACAAATAATTATAAAGAGTATAGAATATAATATTATGTCTTAATTTTTATAGGCTTAGGTGCATAATTTGATTAAATAGAAAACATGAAATTTGTAGAGATGTATATCTAAATTATATGTCTAGAAGGAAGTTTTATCAAATTCGGAATGTATTTAGAGATATAGGTCACTGAATAAGACTGGCTCAGGTTAGGATTTTCACTAAGAAACTCTATTTGTTCTGTAATTTTAAAGACCTTATGTTTGATTCAGAAAAAAACTAAAAACATAAAAAATGTTTCCTTATGTCTTAACTAAATTTCTATGAAAATAGAATAACATTTGGATACCTACACATTGAGTTGACTGCCTGAATGGAATTTGCAAAATATAACGTAGGATGCAAGACAAACTTAGAAATTCCACTATATGAGTAGTTCTTAGAAAAATATGATATTTTGATATGTTACAATCTCATATATCTAGTTTAATTAGGCAAAATAATTGGGACAATTGGATTTCTATAGCTAGAGAAATGTATAAATCAAGTAGGGTTATCAGGATACATTATAGGATAAAATTAAGAGTTTAATTTGATATTTTCAAGTTGATTAAGTATTAAACCCATGATAATTAATTTTGTAGCTAATAAGGAAAAGGACAAAGAGGATGAAACCTTAGATAATCCTTTTTATCATCCTCTTTGTTTAGGCTAAAGGAAGAAAGGAAGACTTTTTGGAATTTTGATTTAAGATGAGTACATATATATTACTTTGCTTGAATTGTGCTTAAATGATTTAATTAAGATTCCAAACTTTAAATCTTTGATTAACTAAACCTATATTGTGAATTTATTTCTTTTTATTATTTCTAAATATTCATTAATTTCATTCTTAAGACTTTTGAACATTGTTGAAATTGTTAACTCATTGAAATACCTTGTATATTTAATTGTGTATAATTTGTTCCTTATAATTGAAATTAACATAATTGTTTTTGACCTTTGATTGTTACCCTAAAACCACCTTGAATTGTATAATTGAGAAAATTGTAGCCATTGAAAAATAAACCTCAACTTATAACCGAGCTTTTCTTCACAAGCCTTAACTTGTTTTGATACCTTAATTGATAATTTAATTGATTAACCATTTTTATTACATATTACTTCTTGATATCTAAATTTATTGACATTGTTATTTGAACCATACTTGATTATCAGTGATGAAACTACTCATCCAGTAGAGTAGACTTATATATACATTGGGCGTTGTGCATAATGTTTTACACTGACCCTAATTAGGAGGGAGTAAGGTCCTAGCCATGCGGTATGATCAACCGTATGACTGTATTGATTGACATGCTATTAGTGTATAGCCTATGCCCATTTATTACTGAATTTTGCTTATCTGTCATTGTTCTGAACTGAACTTTTATAAATTGAACATTATTTGATCAATTATTGTACTTTCTTGTATACTGAACCTTAGTTGATTAACTGTTATATCACTTGCAATGTATCTTTTGACCTGTTATATTTGAATAATTTATTTCATTTATTGCTCTTGCTTATAACCATAGTATTTTTGACATACCTATCCATTGTTTACTCGAATGGCTATGATGAATTATATTTTATTTGCTTCTGATTTTATTGATTATCTATTATAAAATTGACCTTCCTTGTGAGCCTACCTAGCCTCATAAGTAAGGTAATATATATGTATCTCACTGAGAATTATTTCTCACCCTATGGTTATTACCGTTTTTCAGGGGTGAGATAAATAGTTGTGGTTCCGACTTTTCTTCTTCAGATGGGAACCTCCTTTATCTATGTAAAAAGTTTATCAATGGTTCTTTTTTATTTTAGTACTCCATTGGATTTTTGGATGGTTTTAGTAATGTTATTGCATATTAAAAATATTGATAATACTGCTATTAAATAAAGACTAAAAAATATACATAACTGATATTATCTTAATATAAAATGAATGATATTTATTGCTCTGATATTTTATTGAAGTGTTGAATAATATTGAAATGGTGTAGTTGAGGGTATAAAGAGAAATTATTGAGAGTGTAATTTTTCTTGCAGGCTAGGTAATTTTGAAAGACCCGGTTTAGGGTCTGAGATAGGGTGAAAAATACAAAAAAAAAAAAAAAAATTCCGTCAAATTTTCTGTAAATTATGATAATATGGGTTATACGGGTTGTAGGCAGCCTTATGCTTCCCTATGTCATAAAACCGTCACATTTCAGAAGCAGGGATGAGACATTCATCCCGATATTCTGAAAAGGATTCAGTGCCCTGCAATTCAGTCCCTAATTTGGATTGACAAAAGGATTGACATCCTCTTCTCCAGTATAAAAAAAAAGTCCTCCGATTCCACTCCTTCTTTCGAATGAGATTGGATGCCCAACCTGGCCTGCGCAAGTTGTCGTTCTAATTCCTAGATCTACCTTATCTACTCTTCAATTTCTATGTCTCGCAGGTCTCTTTGACGCGGTTGTTTGTCTACTGCAGGAACGCCTCCATGTCCCCCACCACCACGACCCCACCGTCCTTCACCTCCACAATTTTGTTCAATCATTAGTTAAGGCAAACTAGTGCTCTGATACCCGAATGATGCCAAATAAAAAAGAATTGAGATTAAAAAAAAAATTGAATTGATAAAAGAGAAAATAGTTTCTCTTAACTATATTTATTAAAAATACTCAAAATTTAATCCTCTAAAAGAATACTAAAATATCTTTTTATAAGGTATTAATTAAACATTAAACACAATTAAAATAAAAATAGTAAAATAACGAAAAAACCCCTAAAAATATAAAAAAGGCTTAAAAACACATTAAAACGATTTCGAAATGCGAAAAAATGACTGAGATCACAATATAGTTGTAAATTTTATTCCCGACTCATTTCAAAGTGACCTATTAAATTTGAGCTCAATCAAAATTTGAAATCCAAAAGTATCCTAAATGCATCAATAATAATAATAATAATAAGAAAAAAGGAGGAAACATGTGCAAGTAAACTGAATCGTGCAGGCGGAGACGTGATTAGCGGCAAAGGAGATGATAATCCAGCACAATTGCAGAGAATGTTAACGCATGTCAGATGACTTGCGGCTTAGGCGGTAACTTGTTATGGGAGAGATGCTTTTTGCGTATTAAATTTTATATATATATATAAAGAGTAGAAAGAAAGGACGGCTCGCATTAGGCGCCAAGGTTTCAAAAAGTGTAAAAAAAAATTTTATAAAGACTTATGGGACAACATGGGGCGGTGACCTACCGATTTTTGAGAAAGCAAGATTTGACTTGACAACTTCAAGCAATTCCAAAGTCTACAACTTTTTCTCCAAAAAAGGAATTACTTTATTAAATCAAGACTTTTCCAATTTTTAAAGGGTGTTTGCTATGAAGTAATTTTTTAGTTGAATTGGAAATAACAAAAAAAAAAAAAAGTATAATAACAAATGTGAAACTTTATTTTGTACAGTAGATTTTTATTTTTTCCTTTTAAGTTATATTATTTTTTCTTCAAAATGAATAGAGTAAAATAAATAAATAAAAAATAAAGTATTAATAAAATAAAAATTAAATTGATTTAGTAATAATTATTATATGAGCGAAAAAAATTAATAATATATGAAAATATGATTTTTTTTTTTCAAATTTTAAGTTGAAATAATTTGGCCTAATTATAATTTGAAATAATAATTTAAAATATTTTTTAATTTAAAAAGTAGTAATAATATAAATAAAAATAAAAAATTATTTTTCAGAATATTTAAAAATTAGTAATAATAAGAATAAAAAAAATTAAATTCAAAATTAAAATTTGAAATATTTTTTCTCAAATTATAATGTGAAATAATAACTTGGAATATTTTTATTAATTGAAAAGTAGTAATAATATAAAAGAAATAAAAAAATTAAGGAAATTAAAAATAATAAATTAATCAATTTATAAAGTATAAATAATTTTTATAAAATTTGACTTTTTTTTATAAAATATTGAGATTTATAGTGTAATATTTTATAAACCATAAAATTTATAAAATATAAGTCATTTTTATAAAATTTTATATTTTTTATAAAATATTGGGGTTTATAATATAATATTTTATAAATTATATGATTTACAAAATATTATCCATTTTTATAAAATTTTTCACTTTTTTACAAAATATTTAGGTTTATAATATAAAATTTTATAAATTATTCAATTTACAAAATATCACAAATTTTTATAAAATTTTCATTTTTTTATAAAATATTGGATTTTGTAATGTAAAATTTTATAAATCATACGATTTACAAAATATCACTCATTTTTATAAAATTTTTCATTTTTTTATAAAATATTAAAGTTTATAGTCTAAAATTTTGTAAATTGTACTATTTACAAAATATCATCCAATTTTATAAATTTTCTATAATTTTACTAAATTTTTTACTTTTTTACAAGATATTAGATTTATAATGTAAAATTTTGTAAATTATACAATTTACAAAATATAACTCATTTTTATAAAATTTGTTACTTTTTTATAAGATATTGGGGTTTGTAGTATAAAATTTTGTAAATTATATGATTTATAAAATATAACCTAATTTTATAAAATTTGTCACTTTTTTTATAAGATATTGGGATTTGTACTGTAAAATTTTGTAAATTATACGATTTATAAAATATCACATATTTTTATAAAAATTTTCACTTTTTTACCTAATATTGGGGTTTGTAGTGTAAAATTTTATAATTTACAAAATATCACCTACTATTGTTATACAATTTTTCACTTTTTTTTATAAAATATTAGGGTTTGTAATGTAAAGTTTTACATATTGTATGATTTATAAAATATAATCCATTTTTATAAAATTTGTCAATTTTTTATTTAATATTGAAATTTATAGTATATTATTTTATAAATAATATGATTATCAACCATCATTACAAAATTTTTCATTTGTTTTACAAAATATTAAGATTTGTAATATATTATTTTATAAATTCAAAAATTTATAAAATATCACCCTTTTTTTTTAATTTATCACTTATATACAAAATAATTGTTATTTTTTATTTATCATTTTCCAAAAGTATTTTTTTTTTCAAAAATATTTTTTGATTAATTTAGGATTTTATAAAGTTAATAATATGTAAAATATTTATATTTTATAATTTTATGTAGGAGTTTGTAAAAAAATATTTTTTATTAAATATAAGAGAATTCAAATTAAATTTGCATTATTATAATGGTTTTATAAAAAGACAAAATCAAATTACTTATGTATTATATTTTTTATTACTTAATTTTTTAAATGTTATTTAAAAATAATTAATAGTTGTAAGATTCATGTTTTATTACTTTGTAAGGGATTTTTTAATATTGTATTTTAATATAATTGTCTAAAAATTTTTTATATGAAAAAAAATTATATCTTTTAATATTATTTATCGTATGACATTTTATAAATCATATTAATATCTCTCATATTCCTCACATTTTAAATTTAAATTTCAATATTAAAAATTGTAGAGTATTATTTGTAAAATGAAGTCAATCACATATTGAAATTTTCAAAAATTTTCACTAATTTTTAAAATATATGTGTTTGTAATGTTTTAATTTTTGAATAAAAGAATAATCATTTCTTTTTAAAAAAAAATTCACTTTTTTTTCTTTCAAAATACTAAGTTTTGAAATGAATTATTTTGTTAATGAAAGGATTTACAAAATTTTTCATTTTTTGCAAAATATTTGATTTTGTAGTGTACTATTTTATTAATGAAAAGATTTACAAAATATTACCAATTTTTATAAAATTTCTTACTTATTTGCAAAATATTTGGTATTGTAGTTTATTATTTTATTAATGAAAATATTTATAAAATATTACCAATTTTTATAAAAAATTTCACTTTTTACAAAATATTAGGATATGAAGTGTATTATTTTGTAAATGAATCACTTTATAAAAATATCACTAATTTTTGCAAAATTTTTCACTTATTTACAAAATATTGAGGTTTTTAATATATTATTTTTGTAAATGGCTTCATTTACAAAATATCATTTATTTTTATAAAATTTTATATTTTCTTCCAAAATATTTAGGTTTGTAGTGTATTATTTTGTAAATTATTGAATTTAATTTTTTTTTTTTATAAAATACTTTGGTTTTTTAGTGTATTATTTTATAAATTAATCAATTTAAAAAATATCAATTGTTTTACAAATTAAAAAAAAAAAGAACGTTGAGTGACAGAGATAATCGCCGAGTAACACGGTGATTTCTAGGAAATCTTCTGATGAATTTTAAAAATCTGGTGATATCAAAAGAGACAAAAAATAAATTTTCAGAGGTGATTTTCAAAAATCATGTGGTGATTTTTACCCACTTGTTGCATTGTGGACATACAATATTTTAAATTTTAAATGTCACTTACATTTTCTCTCTCCTCAAAATATAAGTATTTTTACAAAATTATTTACTTATTTATAAAAAATTGGAGTTTATAGTATTTTATTTTATAAATGAAGGCATTTACAAAATAATATCATTTTTTATAAAATTTTCTACTTATTTACAAAATATTGGACTTCATAATTAATAAATATATGCACGCTATATAATTTTTTTTTTTGTACATAATGGTAATTAATTGTGATTTTTTAATTTATTACACTCTTAATTTATTATGTATTATTTATAATTTGTTTTGCTTTACCCCAAATTTTTACCAAGTTCAAAATTTTCATTATAAAATTATAAGCGAATTAACGGTTATTAAAAAAATTTATAAAACATTAGAAATAATTATGTTCGATCATGCAAAATATGTTGCACAGCCGTGCAGCGTGTATATGTTATTGAACAAATCAAACAAATTCAATTTTTTTTTTTTGCACGGCTGTGCAACATCTGTTACTATACGTAATTCTGATGATGATCAAAATAATGATTAGTAGAAGTTAGTGAAATTGATTGGATTTTCATTCAATTTGGGTGATGCTTGAAAGCCAAATTTACTTAAACATTTTTCTAGTGAGATATTTACAAGTTATGCTACAATTAAATGTTAATTAATTAATATTTAATATAGTTAAGCATCAAATTAGTTAGGTTTCAAGTTCATGTTAGTAGATAGGGAGAAAAATTTATATACATATATAATGTTAATTTATATTTTAACACAAGATTTTGTATTAACTACATCATTCAGAGAATTTCAAAATTTATAACAAATTAAATTTTAATCCAACATTTAATATTTATTAACTATTAATTATATGATTTGATTAATTTTAAGGTCCCATGATCTTACTTGTTTATATATTTATTTGTATGGTAAAGTTAATATTATTAATTTAGGAACAATATTATTTTCATGAACATAAAATTAATAACAAAATTTATTTCTAAGGAGGTAAGATGGACATATTAGTAAAAACTAAAAATTGAGTTGAGTTGGGAAAAAAGTCTAATTACCTAAAAACTAAATTTTAGTCTTGATTGGATAGATTGAAATTAAAGCTCAAAACTTATCATCGAAAACAAACTTAATTTTTCCTAACAACTATTTTAATTTATTATTTTTAACTTTCTATTGTTTACAAATTGATGTTTTTATTAATTTTGACAAGGACAAAAAAAAAAAAAAAATGAATTGACAATTTTATATTGAATTCAGAAAATTTCATCTTGACTTAGTGTACATATTACCATACTCACATGGAGTAAATTTCATCATATAAGTAGACTCTTTATATAAATTTCATCATATAATAAAGAAGTGTTTTGAATGAATGGAAGATACAAAAGCAAGAGATTACAGATACATTTAATGAATATATTTATATAGATTATAGATAACTAACTACGGAACTCTAGAATATACTCCCAATACATATTGTACTATAATACATTTAATGAATATATTTATATATATCAAAATAATTACAATGGAGGCTTCTTGGAGGAATGAATCAAGAAGCTCGATCCTCTATATTAGCTCATTCACGAGCTACACTATCACCTGAAATCCACAGAAGAGGAGTGAGCTTTCAACTCAATAAGATATGAACATGCAATATAAAAGAAATCCATTAATCCAAAGGAAAGGTCAATCCATAAAACATGGGTAAGAAAATATCAAATGGTTAGGCTTACAAGAACAGAAGTGCTCACAATCAAATAGCACTATAAAAATACATGGTAGAATTACAGAGTGCATCAGTAGCCTTGCTACCTATCACAACAGAGCGCATCGGTAGTCCTTGCTACCTTATCGCAAACACATGCTTGGCCAGGCATACGCCTAAAGCTCATGGTCCCCTCTAAGTGGAACACTGATAAAAACCCTATCAGCTAGGTTCCCAAAGTACACAATGAACTAATGAATTTACTCTTATTGGGAAGAACGTTCTATCCATAGGGTAATATGGTTTCAATCTCATAAAAAAACATATTGGTCACAAGAGAATCAACATATAATATAAATTCAGTCAAATTATCAAATGGTTTCATATGAACTTGGTCCAAGGAAGAATGACCAAGCCATTTACATTCATATAAGGTAATCATATGGAACAAATCATTATTTATTTGAGAATATCGTAGGGATTTCAATGAATAGGTGCATAATACAATGTCATGTATGTAAACATTAGGAAGGTTTAAACAATTCATTTCAAAGAAGCAAAATTACATATGCAATGTTCATACTTACCTCTACACAATTTGCTCTTGAGTTTCCTTTAATAGTTTGCTCAACAATAATCTTCTCAATTTCCTTGATTTTCTTCTCCTATGAAATTTCTCCAAACATTCAAAATTAGGGTTTTCCTTAATCAATAATACTCAATATGATTTCTTAAAATTTTTACCATCTTATAGTTTCTATTTTTGATTCCCAATATCAATTTAGTTCAACTCTTAAAGAAAATCTGAATTTAATTTTGAAATTACTATTCATGTTACTATTCATGACAGCCTATAAATTCTGATTTCTCCCACATTAATTACCATTAATAACCTCAAAATGCTTGTAATAAATTCTATATACTCTTAATTAACTATTCTAACTACCAGAATTTATTAATCTAAAAGAAAAATGATATTTGAAAAAAATTTATCTTATTTCTCCAAAACTGATTTTCTTGAGAAAATCTGTTTGAAACTGAAGATTGATGCCTTATAATATGATAATCTGGAGATTTAATGCATTAATTTTGAGTATTAATGCATAAGAAAAGTAAATGGAACTAATCTGAGAAGAACTGAAAAAGAACGAAGAGAAGAAGAAAGAAAATCGTGCAGAGAAATCGCTACTGGGCACTGATTAAATAAGCTATTGCCTCAAAATTTTCACTCGCCAGCTCACCTCGCCAATCCGCCTCGGCAATGCCACCTCGCATATGCCAGCTCGCAATTCCCACTTTACCAATCTGCTCCGGCAATGCCACTTCGCATAAGCCAGTTCGCAATTCTCACTTCGCCAATCCGCTCTGGCAATGCCACTTCGCAATTCCCACTTCGCATATCCAATTCGCATATGCCACCTCGCATATGCTGCCTCGCCAAACTCTCCTCGCGAACTCCTCTTTGCATATGCCGCCTTGCCAACTCGCCTCACCTAACTCCACTTCACTCTTCACCAAACTCCTCTTCGCCTAACTCCACTTCGCATATGCCACCTCGCCAAATTCCTCTTCGCCTAACTCCACTTCGCATATGCCACCGCGCATATGCCTCTTCTCCAAACTCCTCTTCGTCTAACTCCACTTCGCATATGTCGTCTCGGCAATACCTCTTCTCCAAACTCCTCTTCGCCTAACTCCACTTCGCATATGCCACTTTGCTTACTCGCATTGCCGGCTTGTAAATACCAGTCTCCGCCGAACTGAAACCCTTCTTCGACAACTTTTATTTAATCCACTTGCAAAAGAGCTACAAACATCCAAACTTCCTGATTCTTTTTGTTACTTAAAATAGACATTCAGAGGTCTAACATATCCAAAATTCAAATCAAAAGGATAACTACACAGACTATGGTGACTCTCTAAAATTTACCCTGATTTACTGCCCAAAATTCATCCGAACAGGCCTGAGAAATTCCACTCTCTACTGAGTTATACTTATCCAAATCTCCTGAAATTTTACAGCCAATAACACAACACAAAAAGGGACATTTCTCATGTTTACATTTTTGGCTCAAATAGCCTCAATCATTCCCAGAAAATTCAAACATACTCAGATTCTTGCAGAAAATAATGGAACAGATAGGTTCTAGTCAAGGGGACATAACTCTTTACACACACACAGAATTTTATAGAACCATTTTACAGAATTAAAGATAAGATATAAATCTATAACTTTTATATTTTATACTTTATTAAATTATTCCTTTAAAATCAAGAAATCAGCCTCTCAAAATCTACCCTGCAACCAGAAATTTTTCTGGATTTTCTCAAAATATTTATATCTTCAATTATTTCAATAAACATACAATTAATAAAATATCCAAAAAAATGACAGATATTACAGAATGCAACAACTCTAGCCTTTTTTTTTTGCAAAATATTCCTTTACTAGTGCAAGGCTCTTACCAATTGATGGTTTCACCCACTTCTTAAGAGAGCAATAAGTGATGTCTGGAAATTAGAGTATTGTACTTTTAAGAGGAATATACAAAAATCCTGATAATGATGCTTTATTTAGATTTAAAAACATAATATGATATTCCTTCAAAAGATCATAGAAAAAAAAAAAAAAAAAATCAAAGACCCAAATTGAAAAAATTCAAACAAATGCCCAATTTAAATAGCTGCAGGCAAAAGAATTCCCATAATAGTCTCATTCCATATTTTGGAACTTCCAATATTATCTCTAAATTCTTACATTGAAATTAATTTTCAATTATATTAAACATGAAATAGAAAAGGAAATTATGATCAGTTTATGGCCATATAATACATGTACCTTAAAGGGATGTGGCAATGATGCAACACCAAAAAATAAGAAAAATATGAGCATTGAAGTCTTGTTTAGCTATAGAAAATATTTTTCTTTTTTTTTTTAATTTTAATTTTAATTTCTTAATTTTCTATATTTCTATTTTCCAAATTGAAAATTAAAGAACAAAAAAAAAAAAAAAAAATGGTAAGATTCCTTTGTATTAAAGTTTTCTTTATTTCTCTATTTCTATTTCTATTTTTAATATTCCTTTTTTATCAAATATATAACTATTAACTTTCTAGAAAGATTTATCTTAAAGAATAGTGGAAGACATTATAAAGTAGTTTTCCATAATATAGTTTAATTTTAGAAAATTTTGATAACTAAACACCAAATTCTAATTCTCTATTTTCTTGAAATAATTTTTCAGAAAACAATCTTTATTTTCCACAACTAAATAAGACATGAGATTTCCACCCTATTTGTAAATAAAGCGAATAAATATAAAGAACAAAAAAATAGATTGTAAAATTTACATGATTTTCATTGATTAACTCAAAAATCATCACTTGATTAATTTCTAATAAATATAACAAGTTCGCATTGATTATCATAAGCACAAATCATAATTTTTCTCATTCAATAATTATAAAAAATTATTCCAGCAAATCATTTAGAATAATTTCATAGCACAACCTACAATTAATCATCCATCCAAATGAAATTTAACCCAAAAGAGATTTAGATTAATAAAAAGAGGCTCAAATATCATCAGAAATTAAGCTCTCAACACTGATATTAGTTGACATAAAGAAATGAAGCACAAGTGTCTTCAAGTTTGAGCACCTGTGAAATATCCTGCCATCTACTTTACTTCCCAAAATTTCTCAAAATTATATTGAAATTTGCACCTTCAATATCCCTCCTGTTTTGCAAATGGAGAAATCAAATAGACTGTTTCATTCATACAAATTTAACTTAATTAAATGCTCAACTCTGTAAATAAAAATATTTCAAGATGGAAGTATTCAATTGTAATAACCCTAACGATTATAGTGGAAAACCTAAATCGGGTAGGAATTTTTTTTAAATTCTCCAGGAAGCAATAACCGAAAATTTATCAAGAACAATGGAAAATAGATAATAGAGTGAATTATAGAATTTAAATGAGAATTAAATCGAATAGAATGGGCAATATGAACATAGTTGAAAATGCTATAGT
>CANXYC010116529.1:0-11127 GCA_948193065.1 Aleurites moluccanus | reverse complement strand
ATCACTAATAAACATCAAATAACATCTTAAGAACATAATTGAATCAAAAGAATTCCAAAATCAACAACTTACCAAAAGTTCTTCAAAATCTTCAATGGATTAATTTGTCACTTTTTCTAGTTTTTCCTTTGAATCTATGGTTTTATTTGTGTTTAGGATGATGGAATTAACATGTTTCCATAAAAAATTATAAGAAAACAATAAGAAATGGTTATAATCAAGCTTGGCCGAAATTCACAAATGGAGGAGAGAGAAATGGTGTTTGGTGAATGATGAAGATGAAGAACAAAAATGAAGGGGTGGGAAAAATCTAAGTAAAAATCAATGGAATAATCCTATGCTTTAGGTTTATGGTATATTTGGTGAAACCTAGTCATCCAACCATCCATTTCTTCATCTTTTCATCCAATGGTTAGATTTAATCAAGCCTAAAATGATACCATAGACTTCCATACACTATATAACTCCATATTCCAAAGGAAAAGACCAAAATAGCCTTAGTTCAAATGAAGCACCTCAATCGAGCTTGCCGGGAATTATTTTCAACTGGGTTTAATTCTCCAACAATAATTCAAATAAACTTAATAATATCATTTTCATGTCCTTAAATTCTTTTCTACCTTCAAATATAGTGTTAATTCCATACAAATTTGAAGGGGGTGTGAATTAACCATTTTGCCTCCAGTTCGCCAAAAACTCAAAATTACCCGATTTTGTCCTAATAGCCTTTAAACCACTTCTATGCATAAAATCACTTCATATAATATGCATATGTACCAATTTCATGCATAAACACATAACATTAACAAGTTCAAATGAAAGAAAAAAATTTCCCCTAAGTTCCCCTTTAAGGTTCAGATCAAATTTAGTCTGAGGTGTTACAGCTTTAGGCGAGGTACTTACTGCCGAGTAGATCATTGGATGATAAGGCACTAGCTAATTGGACCTATTGGCAGTGCCTTGGGCCTACTAGCTATTGGCAGTTTAGGCATGGTGACTTTTCGATGAGTAAAGCGCTAGCTAGTGGACCTGTTGGTAGTGCCTTAGGCCTACTTGCTATTGTCAATTTAAGTTTGGCAACTTTTGGATGTGTGAGGCTTATTATTTGTATTTTCGCTTGTTTTGAACTTATTCTTAGTGACCTAATTAGTATAGCCGAGTTTAGTCCCTATCATATCTTTTTAAGGAAAAAAAATATATTCATAACTAATATAATTATATTATGGAATTCACATAATCACATCTCACAATTAAGCTATAAGAAATTGCAATGGAATTACCCCTTACATTCCACCTAAAAAAAAAATCTCCATTTAGAATCACCAACCAAAATTCAACTATAAGGAAATTTTTCCCATAAACTTTTTACATATTTTTTAGAAGAAAAATGTTTTATAATCTAGTAATTAAATGTAATATAAAAAAAATGTTTGAAGGTATTTGAGTGAGAATTGTGTTATATACTGGTTGCCTCCATTATAAAAGGAGGGGAATATATTTAAATTGAGTTTTTGCCTTAGGGGTTGTAATGAGTGGGTGACTTGACCACTTTTAATATGAGGGTTTGTGTCAGGCTATATTATAAATGAATAGTTAGATGATACTTCTATAGGTTTGATTGTCAGTCTTGGAGCCTTATAATAATATGACCGGCATCCCAGTTTTCAGATGTGTCTAAAATTTTATGCTCATACTTGTGGGAGAAGATTAAAAGAGGTTTTAAGTGAATTCTCATTTGTGAGAAGTGAGGTCATCTAATGACAAGGCAAGGTACTACTGAGGTGATATGACATTAAGCGAGATACTTGCTACAGAGGTGATTGTTATATGATGAGGTGCTAATGGACTTGTTTTTAGTGCCTTGGGCTGCTAGCTATTAGCAGTTTAGCTTAACAACTTTTAAATATGCAAGGTCTGTTATCTGTAATTTTGACTTATCTTAAGTTTAGTTCTAATGACCTAATTAATATAATCAAATTAAATCCTTATCACATCTTCTTAAGAGAAAAAAAAAACTTCATAACTATTATAAATATATTATGGAATTCACTTCATCGCATCTCACATCTAAATAATAAGAAATTGAATTGGAGTTGCTCTTACTTTTCACCTTAGAAAAATCCCCATTTAGAATAACTAATCAAAATTCAACTATAAGAATATTTTGGCCATAAACTTTTTGCTCTAAAAAATATTGTATGTAGTTAAGTGTACAATATAATATTAATAATCAAATCAAATATATATATACACTTAAGAGAAAAATATTAATTATATATTATCATAATATTAATGGATTTCAAATTAGTTAATGATATAGATTAATAATTTATAAAAAATTGAATCAATTTATACAATAAATTAATTTTTAAATGTAATAAAAATAATATCATAAGTTAATATTATACGAATAAATTTATATATAAAAAAAAGTATAAACGATATTAATTGATTTGAAGAAATACTTAATTTAGGGCATAAATTTTGGCCAAATATTTAATTTAGGTCATATAAAAAAAATTAAATTTCTCCCTTAAACTTAATTTTTGGTCCAATTAAGAGCTTAATACGTTAATTAGACAACGTTATTAAATATGGCATCCATTCATATTTTTTATTTAAAAAAATATTAAAAAAAAACATATTCATAAATGATAAAAATATTAAAATTAAAATTAAAAAAGAAAAAAGAAAAATCAACATCATCGCCATCATCTCCATCCACATTAGCCACACTAACCATCAACTCCATCATCGTCCCTTCAGAAAATCCAATTGAACTTCCAAACTATATTAGCCACAAAGTACTCCAAATGAAGTATTTTGATTAAAATTAAATATAGTTAACTACTTTCTTAATGAAATTAGGGTTCTTACATCGGGACGATTTAGATTTGGGTCACATAATCCCTAAAGTAAACCTACAATCACTGAATCGCCATAGCCAAAGAAGACCGACGAGATAGTAATACAAAAAAGGGATCATAACAAGTCTGTTGGCTCAGCTGGTGGCGCCACTGCTCCAACTACTAAGGAGGGTTGTCCATTTGGTAGTATAAGTAGTAATACCTCCTCTACTAGCTCTGGAGGAGTCACCGCGACTTCATCTATTCTCTTTGGCCCAAATCTCTAAGTTCACACTTGTCGATCAACTTTATCAAATAAGAGAAACTTAAGCAGCCATGTACATCTGACGATTATTGGTTTTATGGTATGTGCTAAGTCAACTTGGTTGTGATGGTGGTTTTGTTGTACCGAATCACAACAAATATGAATGAGGCGTTGTAAGGACCAGATATGGTCCTTGAGTTCTTAAGACATTGCACCAATGACTATGCAGAGGTGTTGATGATCCTATTGTATGGAAGAAGTGAAATGTGAGAGATTTGAATTGCAAAAATATCTGTTTGTGGAGAGGATGGGTATTTCCTCCATTTCGATACCTTCTATTGTTGTGGTTGTAGGAAATTGAAATTTAAGTTGCAGAGAATTAAAATGTGATTTCTATATCTGGATAAGTTCAAGTCTGGATTTCATCTAATCTGGACAGTGATGAAGGATGAAATCTTGGGTTTTATTTTTATTTTTTAAATTTTTATTTTTTAAATTTTAATATTTTTTTAATTAAAAAATATAAATATGTCTCACATTCAACACCATTAATTTAATTAATGGACTAAATTAATTAGATTAAAAATTAAATTTAAAGAGAAAATTATACTATTTTTTACGTGACACAAATTAAACATTTAGCTAAAGTTAAGATTCTAAATTGAATATTTTCCAAATAGATTTGCTATTAAAAAGGAGTTGCAAAATAATTATTACTATATAAACAAAAGAAATCTTACGTGGCATGATAATTACTTTTTAAGTCCTTATCTATAAACCTTACGCGGCTAAGGAAGAGTACAGAAATAGCTAAGCAAGCAGTGATTTTACAAATTTGACCTTCCGTCCATAAATGTCAATCCAGTCAAAGGTTGTTTGGACACAAACCATATTTTAAAATAAAATTTTAAAAATATTATTTTAAAAATTATTATATTTAGTTTAATTTTTTTTTTATTTTTAAATTTTAAAATAATTTTTTAAATTAATCATCTAAATATTTAAAAAATTATTTAATATTTTTAAAATTTTAAAATAATATTTAATATCTATTTTAAATAAATTCAAATAACCCACACAACACAACACAACACCTCTATCAATACTGCTGTTTTAAAAATCGGGAATAGTAATGATCTAAGGCTAATTTCGTCATTTCAAAACTTTTACAAATATACGTCTCCACTTACAATATATAAGTTTAGCGAAAGCACCAATAGAAAGAGATTTCACGGATCGATGACGTGGCCAAAAGATATTTGAAATCCCGCGCATTTTTCATTTGTTTCCCGAAAAAACCCTTTTGCCTCATCTCGCTTTGCTCTTTAAGCCTCTCCCTTCTTTCCCTTTCTCAAATATCTCCTCCTTCTCTTCCTTTCCTTCGAAAACCCTAGCCAAACACACAGGTAAATTTCTTTTTGCGGCGCTGAGTTAGACCAACTCGTCTCGTTTATGACCGATTCTGCGACGATTCTCACTGGTTTTTGCCGTTTCTTTGCAGGTTTAGCCATGAAAGGTGGGAAATCCAAAGCTGACACCAAAAGATCAGATGCTAAGTGAGTAATTTTGATTTTTCCTGAATTTATATGATAACGATTTCGATCTGTAATATTATGTTAATTTTTTTAAAAAATTTGATTTTTTGAATTTTGAATTTTGTTAGGTTGAAGGTGAAAGTGTCAAAGAAGGGCGCTAAGGACCCTAACAAGCCGAAGAGACCTGCAAGTGCCTTCTTTGTTTTCATGTATGGCAGATTTTATTTATTGAATCATTATTTGTATTTTTTTTTTTGTGATTTTTATTAATTAATTTTTTTTTGGGTAAAAGGGAGGAATTTAGGCAGCAATATAAGGAGAAGCATCCTAACAATAAATCTGTAGCTGCTGTGAGTATTTTGATCTGAGTGGATAAAAAAGTTTCATTTTTTGTGCTGAAAATGACAATTTTCTTTTGTTAATATTTGTTTGAAATCATCAGGTTGGTAAGGCTGGTGGGGAGAAGTGGAAATCAATGTCAGATGCTGTGAGTAATTTTAGGAATAAATATATCAATTTTTTTGGGGTTAAATCACAGGTTATTGAATCAAGATAATAAGATTTTTTTTTTTGTTATTTTTATTTTTTATTTTTACATTGATCAGGAGAAAGCTCCTTTTGTAGCAAAAGCAGAGAAAAGAAAGACTGAATACAACAAAAACATGGCAGCTTACAATAAAAGAATGGTACTCTTGGTTTTTAGTAACAACCAATTCTTTGTTTTTATGATTATTGAGTTTTGTTGAAATGATTGATTGTTTTATTGTGGGAATAGGCTGGTGGAGTAAATGGTGATGATGAATCTGACAAGTCAAAATCTGAAGTGCATGATGAGGATAGTGAAGAGGTTACTATTCTTTTAAATTTGTTCTGATTTTATTTAACTTGGATAGGTTTTGTTTTTGTGTAGTTGGTATATTAACTAATTGTTTGCCTTTTCTTTGTAGGAGGAAGAGGATGATGAGTAATTTTACTAAGAGTAATCAAGGGTGTGAAGAGAGGGACAACAAATTGATGTAGGATTTGCTACTAGTTAAGAGTATATTGACTTGCATTTTTTGGTTAAATTGTTCCTTTCTTGTACTTATTTAGATTAATTTGGGGCGAAAACAGGGATTTGTTTCAGGATCCTCCTGGAGCTCACATGGCTATGTACTTTATCTCCCTAAGTTGAATATATATGCTTTTCTGTCGTGCACTTCATTTTCTGTTTTTTAAATTAAGCTCTTTCTGTGTTTAGTCTTCAATTATTGGTTGTTTATCTGCTTGTTAATAATTGAGAATTCTGATCCTTTCAATTGGATGATAATCACTTCACAATAAATCATTTTAAATTAGGTTGATAAAGTTTGCTGCAAGTCTAGTAAAGAGATTGTCAGATGTATGTTTTTTTGCTTTGTTATATTTAATAGTCATGATCATATAATTGAAAGAAAAAATGCTTATATATAAGTTATGTTTGCGTCTCCGTGCTTCTTTATACTCTATTAAGATCTATAGAAAGCACGTGTAATTGTATGATATGCAGTAATTAAGAAGAACCACTGCCTATTATTGGTATTTGGGATTATTTGAATCATAATGCATCATGCGTTTTATCTTCCAGTGGATATATTGTCTTTATGTAATATGACCTCTGAAATCGAATGAAAGAACCCTCTTATTTGCATTTGTCCCCGATAATTCTGTCCACATCTCTTATCATTTTGTTTGGAGGCTGAAGCTGGACAAGTGTTTGTTCATTTGCTTTTGCAAGATAATCCTATTTTCTTTTTCTTTGTTGAATGCTGACCGTCTCATTGTATTATTGCTTGGATGAGATGTCGATCATGATAGTGGGGATATGGTTCAAGTTTTTTACTTTTGCAGGTTTTATCATCTGAAAGTCACGATGCACAATTACATTTTGTGGCTAGAAGATGAGGACATGCTTTTTCATAAAAAGAATTTTATTTTTGTGTTAATTGTGTTTCAATTGGAGTTGAAACTTGCAAGCTTTCAATCCTTTGACGATCCTAATGTTATTAATAATTTTATTTCTAGCCATTAAGTGTTAGAGAATAGGAGCTAGTGTTGGAGGGATGAATATTAATAATTAGTAATTTTATTTTTTAACGTTTTAATTATAAATTTTGAATGGTTGTTCATTGAATTTTAAAAGCTTATATATAAAATTAGAATTTCATATTCAGAATGTTGTTTTTAACTTTCCAAGTAGAGTAATGGGCCAAGCTATTACGGGTGTGTAGATAATGGATGTTGGATAAAAAGTCAGATATGTTAGTTTAATGTTTATAAAAAAAAAAATAGTTAATTATTATTTAATTCTTAAAATATGTTAAAATTACTAAATGATATTTATATTTTTAGAAATTTAATATTTAATTTTTATTTTTTGATTTTGTGAGTAAATTAATTATTCTGTTTATTTTTATTATTAAATATTTATAAAATAATTAAAATATTTTTTTTTGTCATTAAATTTTCCAAATTAGTCACATTAAAACAGAAATTATTTCATTAATTTTAATAAATTTCAGAAATTAAATAATAATTAATATTTAAATTTTTGACTATTTAATAAATAATTTTTAAATTTGATCTTTTATAAATTTTTTTTTTTTGTAGTTTTGAATTTATATGTAGATTGTAAGATTAGCAATATTGAAATAACATGATACGAATCTAATATGAAATTTGTAGATTTGGATTGAGAATTATCATGTTAATGTCAATTTTGTATCGATCTGTTTGCGACACGAAAATAATCAAATCATATTAGTATTAATCTGTTAATCCGAAAATGATACGGTTAATCCGTTAATATGTATGTATAATATTGTGTTAATACATTTAATTGAATATATTTATAATTTATAAAATATTTATATATAAATATTAATTTTAATATTCTTTATAAATTTATATTTAATTATATTTTATGTAATAGTATAAATTATAGATATTAATTTAGTAAATTTGATAATTTTTAAATATTAAAATAAAAATTAATTAATTTAAAATTTTAAATATGTTATTTGTGCCATATTATTCATTATATGATTGTTAAAATTGGACCGGACTAACTGATCAAACTAGAAAAATTAGAAATTAAATCAATGATAATTTTGTCAGCTCCTCGAAATCGGTGAATCGGTCGGTTAACCAGTAAACCAATCGAACAGATTGAATTTTCTGATTCGAGCGAGTCAGATTTTATTTTTATTTTTTTTAATTTTTGATAAAAATAATAAATGTCAAATTATATTTATTTTCATCATATATATAATAAATGTCAAATTATATATATATATATATACCAATTTTTTTCGGTTTAACCAGTTTTATTCCGGTCGAAACTCTGACCCTCTGACTCTTTGCCTTCACCGGTTCTTTAACCGGTCCGATTTTGAAAATATTGATTCATTAATAAGGTGAATCGTGTTCATATTAAATTTTTGACACAATAAATTAATTATATCGTATTCATGTTGACTCTTATCGTATCATGAGTAAATGTCAACACGACTCGAACATGATCCACTAATATGAATTGTCACCTCTAATAGAGGGAATGATAGAAATTAATTATGGGTTTTACTTTAGAATAACGCTCCTAATTTAAAAAATAAAATAAAAATATTTTAAATATTAAAAATTATTTTATTTTTATTTTTAATTTGTTTAATAAAATTTATTAAAAAATAAACGAAATAATTCATTCATATAAAATTAAAATATAAGATTTAAATAGTGAGTTTCTTAAAATATATGAATTATTATAAATATTAAGATTAAATAATAATTAATAAAAAGAAATGAAAGATTATAGGTGAGTGAGCAGCTAGCTAATAGAAGGATCTCTCCTGTAGCTAATCACTAGATTCGGTTTTTAGTTTTGAACAACATCAAAGCAATTTGAACTAGGTGTTTAGACTCCATCTGATATTAAAATCGAAGAGAGTTATGAATAAAAAATTTAACTAAAATTAAATTGAAACTAAACTATAATTAAATTAAATATATAATAAATATTATATAAAATATATTATAATTAATATTATTTATTAAAAATATGATAAATAAAAGTATATCTAAATATAATAAATAAATTAAGCAGGCATTAGTTAGATAATTTCTGAATTTTGTATGTGAATTATTTGGTCAACTCTAATCTTCTATATATAATGTGATTTGGGAAACATAAAGCTTATAAAATTTCATCGCAAAGCAAATGGCAAGTATGTGAAATCTCTTTTGATTATATATATATATATATATGTATATATATATATACATATTCTTACTAGAAATATGAAAGTAAAACCACTTTGATTATGAGAGTTTTTGAGAGGCTCAAAATCTAAAACCCTGGCCTAACTTGAAGACTCAGGGTTTCTACATTCGTATGCTCTCTCTCTCCCCCTCAATATATATATATATAGTGAATGCATTGGTGACAGAGAATTGTTGATGAAGAAGAAGACTGGTTTTTATTGAATTTAGGTGAGATTAGGGAAGGAAGTGAAAGGGCTGGCTTTGAAGTTGCCACTCTGGACGGTCGAAAAGCTACACTCGTCTCCACCATCATCTCTACATATTTTTTTTTTCTATTGAAAATATTAGCTTTTCTTGATTATTCTGGTGTAGAATGTGGCTGTTAAGATTATTGTGAAAAGTTTGTATTTTATTCTTCTTAAATTAATCAAAGGAGTACAGTCCTATTTATACACATCTAATAAAACTAAAAGAGACACAAATATAGAACAAATAATGACTCCTAATTAATACAAGTGTAATACGATTTGGAATGAACAAACGATAACCCAAGGGTTTCGTTTAATCAACTGAACCTGCAATTTCTTACTAGCTATAAGCTCACGAACAAAATGATAATTCATTTCAATATGCTTAGTACGAGCATGAAAAATAAGATTAGAAAATAAATAAACAGCTCCCAAATTATCACACCATAGAATAGGCAAACAAGATGAAGAAAAATCAAACTCCGATAATAAAGACACAATCCAAACTGTTTCAGAAGAAGTATTAATAAGCGCCCGATACTCACTTTCAATAGAAGAGCGAGCAATAGTATGTTGCTTCTTTGCCATCCAAGAAATAAGATTTTGACCTATAAAAATAGCATAACCAGTAGTAGACCGCCTATCATCCAGGCAACCAGCCCAATCACTATCTGCAAAACATTGTAAATGGAGAGATGAATTATATGAGAAATATAGTCCCATGCACAAAGTGCCTTTGAGATAGCGTAATAATCGCTTGAGAGCCGTCCAATGATCCTCATTAGATTGATGCATAAACTGACAAAGCTTGTTGACAGAGAAACAAATGTCCGGACGTGTAAGAGCAATGCACTGTAAAGCACCCACAATATGACGATAACGCTCAGGATGAGAAAATATAGAAGCCGAATCTTTGGATAATGGTGGCGCAGAAGCCATAGGAGTGGCACAAGCTTTAGCATCATTCATTCCTTCCCTATGCAAAAGATCAGAAATATATTTATGTTGTGTAAGATGCATACCCAAAGTAGTCTGAGTTAACTCTATACTAAGAAAATAATGAAGATCATCCAAATCTTTGAAAGGAAAGGTGGCACGCATGGCTTAGAAAAATCATGATATCTGCGAGACACTAGAACCTGTAACCAAAATGTCATCCACATATACAAGTACAATAGGTGATAATTATCCTTCTTTATCATATAAAGCGAACTATCCGCTTTGGAAGCCTAAAACCCAAGACCAGAAAGAAAAGTTGCAAGTTTATGAAACTAAGCACGTGGTGCTTGCTTAAGCCCATACAAAGATTTATTAAGTTGGCAAACATAATCCAGTTTCAGAGGATCGACATAACCAAGCGGCTGTTCCATATATATAGTTTCATCAAGAATACCATGTAAAAAGGCATTAGAAACATCAAGTTGCTTAGTAAATCGTTTAAAAATTATTGCTAAAGACATGTAACACCTCAGCCTAGTTTTAATCTATCCTTAATTGAGATCTTCGGGGGGAGAATTTTGTTTTCTTTATATTATGATGTTAATATGTATGTATGCATGGAATTAATATTTATGCATGTTATTTGAATTAGTTCTAGGCATAGAAATGGTTTAGAGGCTGCTAGGACTTAATCGGCAAATTTTGAGTTTTTTGTGAACTGGGGGCAAAATGGTCATTTTTTGCCCATCGAAATTTTATGGATTTAATATCATATTTAAAGAGAGAAAATAATTTAAAGACTTGAAAATGACATTATTTTAATTATTTGAGAATTAGTTTAAGAAATAATCTCGGTCGAAAAATCGGTATTGGCACGTTACGCGATTTCGGTGTTTCGGTTGCACTAAGGGTAATTTGGTCATTTCCTTTATAATATGGAGTTATCAAGTGTGTGTAACCATATGGTATTAGTTTAGGCTTGATTAAATCCGACCGTTGGATCAAATAACTTTAAA
>CANXYC010116525.1:0-13717 GCA_948193065.1 Aleurites moluccanus | reverse complement strand
CTTAATGATCAAAAGGAGACATCTCTCATCAGAGAGGAACAAGAGTATCTAAAGGATAACATTCATACATCAAAATATTCTAGTATTCCCAAAAGACTAACTACAGAGCTCTAGAGTATACTCCAATACATATTGTATCATAATACCATTAACAAATATACAAAATATTTCAAAGGAATAATTACAATGAAGCTTCTTAGAGAGAACAAATCAAGAAGCTCGGTCCTCTCTATTAGCTCATTCTCGAGCTAAGCTATCATCTGAAATCCAGATAAGAGGAGTGAGCCTTCAACTCAGTAAGATATGAACATTAAACAATAAGAATTGAATATCGAATCATGGTCATGAACAAATAATTATACATATAAGCATGAAAGGGGTCGTGAGCTTTACTTGAAAGAAATGTGGTTTTCATAATGGTTTGGCTATATCAAATCATGTCAAATTCAAATCATGGTTCATATTTAGAACATAAAATGCCCATAAAGAATGGCATTATCAAATCTCATCTGGTAGAACTGATTACATATCATAACATACGTATCGGTAGCCTTGCTACCTCAACGTGCACACATGCTTGGCCAGGCATGCGCCTAGAGCTCCTGGCCCCCCTCTAGGTGGAACACCGATAAAAACCCTATCGGCGGGTCTCCCAAAGTGCACAATGGACCAATGAATTTACTCTCATTGGGAAGAGCGTTTTATCCATTTGTCATGGGTATCAAATCATAGAAGTATATTGGTCGCAAGACCATCATGGGAAGAGGTAGAGGAAGAGTATTTGCTCTTACGTAACAGGAGGCCCAAACTTCTAACACTGTGGTCACAGGTATTGTTCCTATTCAGGCTTTGAATGCTAGAGCGTTATTTGATTCAGGAGCTACCCATTCATTTGTTTCTTCATGTTTTGCTAAGAAATTAAATGTACCATGTAAATTACTTAAGAATGCTTTGGTAGTATCGACTCTTTTAGAGGAAGAGATTAAAGTTCATGACTTTTATCTATCTTGTGTGGTTAGCATAAGTGGTAAGAGTTTAGAAGTAGATTTGATTGTGTTGCCTGTATTAGAATTTGATGTGATTTTGGGCATGGATTGGTTGTCCAAGTATTATGCAACCATAGATTGCAATGGGAAGAAGTTAGTCTTCAAGCCACCTTCAGGTAAGGAGTTTAAGTTCCAAGAGGAACGGAGTGAAGCACCATATAATATGATATCAGCCTTAGGGTGAGGAGATTGATGAAGAAAGGATGCTAAGGATATTTGGCATATGTCCGAGATACTCAAAAGGAAGTAAAAGGTTTGGTGCATGACCGATAGCTTGTCCAAAAGTCTGACCTAAACCTCTACCTACCTTTGGAGTCCTACCCAAAATACCACGGCCTACGCCGGACTGCTGACCAACACTCATCTCCCTAACCATTTGAACTGTAGTCTGAGAAGACTGGGGTCTAGCTCTAAAAGAAGGTTGCGGACAATCCTTAAGCAAATGACCATGCTGTCCACATCCATAACATGCACCTGACCCAAAGAAACAAGGTTCTCTATGAAGCTTACCACACGTAGGACAAGGAGGATTAGAAGTCCTAGGTGGTGTAGAACTGATTGTACCATAACTTATCTTAGAAGCAAATCTAAATGGATTTGGTCTCTGCTGTGATCTCCTGAAGGTCCTCTATATCCACTTTGGGAAGCTGATTGATGAGAGATATTTATGCTCTTTACCCCGCTATCCTGCCTCGAGGAACTTCCAATCTTTGCCTTCTTCTTCTCTTCCCTTTCTGATCTAACCTCCATCTCTCTATTCTCTATTACTCTAGCCTTATCCACAAGCTTAGAGTAAAAGTCAAACTCATAAATAACTATTCTAACTACCAAAAATCTTAATCTAAAACGAAAATGAAGTTTGGAAAAAATTAACTTATTTCCTCAAAAAATGATTTCTTGAAGAATTTTGACTTGAAAATGATGATTGAAACCTTTGAAAGTATTAATTTTATGATTTAATGCATTAATTATTTGTATTAATGCATTAGAAAATAAATGAAAACAGATTAGAGAGACATAGGAGAAGAAATGAAGAAGAAAGAAAGAAAAGAGAAGAAGTTATCGTGAATGCAAAAATGGCTACTGCTTCTCTTTTAAATATGTTACTGCCTCACTTAAATCCTTCCTCACCAAATCCTTTCTCGCCAAATTCTTCCTCCGCAGCTCTCACTAATCCAGTTCGATTTTGAGCTAAAGAACTCCAATTGCCTCGCTTTTTATTATCACTTAAACTAGACATCTGAGGCTACCACATATCCAAAATTTAGCTAAAAATGTGTCGAACTCGATTTATAGTGAATTTTCAAAATTTGAACTGCTTCATTGTGATTTTCATTTTGGCGAGTTGAAGTCCTGCCTTGCCATCCACCTCGCTAGTCTGTACTAAAATAGCTCGAGAGAGAGTTAGAGAAGTCCAAATAGGCACTTAGGGATACAACTTTCATATTTACCTTTCCAGCTCGATCACCTCTATCTACTTTGAAATCGAGGAGACAACTTACACTACCTATTTCTATCGAGCTAGAAAACCTTCTTCGTCATCTCACACTAAACCAGCTCGCAAATAAGCTACAGAAATCCAAACTCCTTGATTCTTTTTATCACTTAAAATAGACACTTAGAGTTCTAATATATCAAAAATTCAGATCAAAAGGAGATTTACAAAATTTATGGTGAATTTCTAAATTTCACCCTGACTTTACTCTCAAAGTACTATCCAAGCAGGTCTGATTTAATTAGTTCTCTCTTGAGATAAAATTCTCCAATCTCCTTGAAATTTTACAAATATCTATATAACACATAAAAGAATTTTTTTCATATTTATACTTTTGACTCACTCAACCTCTAACATTCTCAAAATAATCAAATAATCTCAAACTTTCTGCAGGAAATAGCGAACTAGATAAGTTCTGGTCGAGAAAGCATATCTCCTCACACACCTAAAATTTTATAAATCGGTTTTACAAACTTGAAGATAAGATATATATCTACAACTTATATATTTTACACTTTTCCAAATTATTCCTTTAAGATCATAAAAACTGACTCAAAAAATCCTTCCCAAATTCAAATTCTAAAATTCTCAAAACACTGATCTATCCATAATCATTTCAACAAACATGCATAAAATAAAAATCTAACAGGTATTACAGTATATATAGTAATTTAATAACTTAAATCTAAATTAAATAATTTAATTATTATATATTTATATATAGTAGTGTATTATGTATATATAATATATATATTATGTATATTATTTATTACTTATCGGTTTAGTTTAGAGTTTTTGGTTTGGTCGGGTTTGATACGAATCTTTTTGATTATTCATTAATTTTTGAATTCATATTATTTCATATTAATCAGATCAATTCGATTCGAAGATAAATCGAATATTCTGAAATTTTATATATCCGTTTAATAAATGATTCGAATATACAATTTTACTCGACCTGTGATTACCCCTATATATTATACAGAGTATTCACATTGTTTTAGTTTTTGTTTCTTATTCTAATTAAATGTAAAAAAAAAAAAAAAAATTATAATTTTTAATTCTAAATTGAAAACTTAGAGCTATATAACTGTTTAATTTTTCAACTAATATGCTGCTTAATTTTATATTTAAGAATTAATAATTATAAATATAAAAATAGTAATTATTTAATTTGTATGTATTGGAATTTTAATGGTTCTATTTTATAGTGTAAAAGAAAAATAATTTATATTTTTAAAATATTTATCTTTCTTATTATTTTGACATCTAAGTCAAAGTATTAAACTTTGATTTAATTTTAAATTTATAAATTCAATAAAATTTAAATGACGAATTGTTGAATTTTTACCTTTTTTTTTTTTTTATATCAAAGTTTTAGTAAAAACTTAAAATAAGAATTGTCAAATTGTTATTTTATATTTAAATTAAAATATACAGTACACTTTTCTATTTTTAAAGAAATTTACATAATTTAATTACTGATATTTTGTAAAAAAAAAAATGAGTGGGCTTGACTTATAAATAATTATAGATATTTAATTATATTAAAGCTGATAAGATGATAATTTGATATAAATAATTAATTTATTATTTAATTAAATACAATTAATTAATTAATTTAAAGAGTTGATTTATATTTAATAAGAGCCAGCAAGCTAATTAGAAGTTTAGGAGCAATCATCTTGGAAGTGATCGCATGATCTCTACTCTATTTTGAATGACAATGCTCTAATAGAGGTGAGGAAAAATACAGATTAATCAAAAATTAAATCCAACCGAATTAAATTCGTTTCGTAATTGAAATATATCATTTCAATAAATAGTATAAAAATTTTGATTTGATTAGATTTAATTTAATTAAAAATTTAATTTGATTTGATTTTTAAAATTTCTATTTGTTAATTCGATTTTTCTAAATTTTAGTTTGTTTTTAATCGAACCGACCAAATGTTCATCCTTCTTCAGCATACATCTTTGTAAATATATATCAATTTCATGGTAAATATATATTTTAATTTGAATATAATTTTAAATTTATTTTTCTTTGTAAATAAATATAAAAAATTAAAATTTTTATGCTAAAAGAAATTAAATTATTAACACCATAAATTTTTATATACTAAAAAATTTAAATTATTAATTTGACAACAATAAATTTTGTGTTCTTCAAAATATCATTTAAATAAAGAAAAATATTTTGATTAAAATAATTTTTTTTGCACATCCAAAAATATTCTAATGATAATTATTATATAATTACTCTAAATATGAAATGATTTTGCCAATAAATAAAAATATCAAGTAAAATAATATTTTTAATTCAAATTAAATGTCACATCTAACAGAATAAAAAATTTCAATTCTAAATTTGAGAATTAACCACAATTATAACTAATTTTAAGACAAAATTGATAAAATTTAAAATTTTATGCACAACTAAAAAATGGTATAAAGTTTTAAAAAATGGTTTAAAGTTTTAATTTTTTTTTTAGCTTATTAAGCCTGATATTTAAAGAAAAATTATAATTAAAAATTCAAATATTAAAAAAAATAATAATAATACATGTACGAATACTATCATATCTCTTATCTTATGAGATATTCAACGGAGACTCCAACTAAGCATCATATTTGGAATGGCAAGATAACTTTCAATGTTGATTATATCACATGTCATTATTTCATTGGTTTGCCATTTCAAATAGGATGTTTAGTTGGAATCACCGTTGTACTATATAATCTTTCTTTATCTTTGTATCTCATTTGCCACTAAGCAATGCCTTCAAGTAACACATCTCATTTATGGTTATCTTATGCAATTTTTTCTCAGTTCTAGCTCTTATTTTGGCCGCTATACTCATGTTCCAACTTTGGTTCGTTTGCGGTGGTGGAGTCAGGATCCCAAAGTTAGAAGATACCCATCTACATTATATTTTTTAATATGAAAAATTAAAAAAAAAGTTATAAGTATATTAAAAAATTAAATTGATATGATGCATATAAACAAACAAATAATTTAATTCTTGATCTGATTTTAGTATAAGTATATGAATTCTAAAATATTGATAAATATAAAAATAAAAAAAAAATAAAAAAAAAAAAACCTAATTCTTGATCTAACCTTAAGTTTTCTCATATTAAATATTCAACAAAAAATCATTATTAAAATAGCAATATAAAAAATTGGATAAACTATATAGAAGAAAATATGCATGAAATTTAATTTTAATAATAAAAATATAAACAAATTATAAAACCATTGCTTATCTATTTTCAATTGGAGATGCTTAAGATTAGAGAAGAATTTGAGTTGATTTAGAAAAAGATTAAGTTCACTTAAAATTTAAGAAGAAATTTAGTTGTAATGAAAAAAAAAAAACAAGAATAAAAGGAGTAAAAGAAGTAAAATAAAATTAAATAAAAAAGATGGATTGATGAATCGTGAATTGAGAGAGACAGAAACATAGATAAGCAAAGAAAAAATGGTAGTTGATGGGTAGGTGAATTGGGTTTTATTTTATTTTTTTAATGATCACATGACTGTTAATGGCTTCAAACTACTCATTTATATTTTTTGCATGCTTGAGTAGTGTGCTTTTCTTTAGATTTAAATGTCTTTAATTAGTGGATTGTCTATTTATATTTATTAGTGGATTTAATTAATGAATGTTATAATATTAATTTTTATGGATTTAGAGAGAACACTCAAAAAATTCAAGGGGTCAAAATTTGACATAATATAAATATATATATAAGATTTTTTTTTTTTTTTTTTTTTTTTTTTTTTTTTTAATTTAGGGTGTGTGCAGTGTGGCTTCGCTACTGCTCGTTTGACCTATCTCCCATGCCTAATCATGAGTTGACTCATCCTCCATCGGAGGTGTCGATGAAGAACAATCGACTTCTCCAAGGAGTAGAATTTCTTGGCATCGGACAGTGAAGGCACTGAAAGATATAGCTTATGACAGCGAGTCAGGATTTATTTTATACCACTTGTGTAGATGGGTGGATCAAGTGAGTTATTGTGAATGACTCGATTGTGGAGAACTGGGTTAACACTGGTGGAAGACTCCTTGGACTCGTTCTAGGACTTGGTTATGATATAGTTGATGCGTGTAAGGTCAGTATAAAGATAAATTTATATTTATCTTCACAAAAAAATATAATATATTGATTTATTGTACCAATTTCTAAAAATAATTAATAGGATAAAAGTATAAATAAGCTCTTGAATTATGTTTATTTTTTTAATTAAGTCTTTTTTGTTTTTATATGAAATTAAAAGGATTTTTTTTTAATAATTTAGCTCAAATAGCCGCATTTTATAAGGAGAGTTAACTCTGTGTTAGTTAAGATTGTAAAATTTCATTAACTATCATCTCACTTTTATGTCTCAAAATAATAACTTCTTCAATTATAAATCTTTTTATTTCTTCAACACCAAAAAGATTTTTCAATGCCCCCACAAAATGGTCCAACAACATATGCTATAGAATCATCAAAAGAACATAATTTTAATAGAGTTTTGACACCACTTTTAGCTGAAACAAGCTAAACATTATCGAAATTTTCAAGTTAATTTTTGTAAACTTCTAGCAACAGCCTGGTACTAACCTTCTTTGAATGAGTTGGGCATTGTAGTCTTCCCATAGCGGCTATTTCAACTTCATCTTTTCGATGGAGTTTATCTTTGAGTCTTTTTATTTGTTCAAGGCATAAGACCATGTTTTTTGCCTGCCCTTTCATAAAAATCTTCAAAGTCACTTGTTTTTTATACCAGAAGTTTTACCTCTTCATTCTTACAAACCAAAATTTTCTCCTTTAACCTTTCATTAGCCTTTTTGGGACTAACTAGTTCTTTCGAACTTGCTGGTTTCTTCTTGGGACATTATAAAGAGATATACCCTTGAAATTTACACAGCCAACACAAAACATCTTTTAATGTTATTTTTTTTTCATCTTAGAAGGATCAAAGCCATCACTCTTGGAGTTTTTACTTCCTTGTTTAGAGTTCATCTGCATTGTTTTCAGGTATGACTCTTCTTCTTTTAAATCTAGCATAATTTATTTTTTGCAGTAGGATCCATCTGCAATATTAGACAATTCACAAGACAAAGAGCTAGCTACCATAATTTTATCAGATAAATTATATTTAATATCAAATTTGTAGTAACTAAACTGCTTTTATAATCTTAAAAGTCTAGTTTGTCTAGCATCTTTAAGATTTAGATTCGTAAATCTTTTCAAATAAGTTGAATATGTTATGATCACAAACCTTTTTGGAATAAAAAAATATAAAAAGTTTTTATACCATTTTTTGCAACCAACACTTTCTTTTCATGAATTGGATAATTGATTTCAACTCTTTTAATGGTCCTAGGTCAATACTTACAAATTTATTCTTGTTTTCTACCTTCTACCTCATCATTTCAAAACTAGGGTTTTATATGATGTTATCTTAGAAATTCTCCCTAGATATTTAAAAAGATTTTTTACATACTGTCGAGCATAATTAGTTAGCAAGACTAAAGAATCTTTGCACTTGTTTTCTATCCTCCAGTTAATAAAAAAAATTAATAAGTTTTTCACTACTTGTTCAAGATAGCTCATGTGTTATTTTTCACTACTGAAAACTAACACATCGTCTATATAGACCATGCAAAATTTTTTAATGCTTTAAAAGAATTCTCCATTTTATATTGAAAAATACCTGGAGCTTGTTTCAGGCCAAATGATATTACCAACTATTAATACATTTCTCACGGAGCATTGAAGGCTATTAGGGTCATGGATTCTTATTCCATATTTTCCTGCCAATAACCACTTTTAAGGTCAAACTTAAAAAAGATAGAAGGTTATTTATGATTTAACATATCTATGACATCTCCTATTGTAGGAATCTTATAGCTATCATCCTTTATTACTTTGTTCACTTGGTGTTAATCTATAATCATACTTGCTTTTTCTCGTACTTGTTCTACATTATTAGTAATCATAAAGGTTGGACTAGAGTGTGGAGTGTTGCTGTCTATAATCAATTTTTTTCAAGCAATTCGAGAATCTATTTATCAAATTCCTCTATCATCTAATCATGGGTATATGTTATGTTTATGGTTCTAATGATAGTGCTAGTATATTTTAGTTATATCTTAGTAGTTATATTAATTAGAATCCATAATTTTAGTGGGTCGTCATAAAATAATCATCTAGCTTAACAAAAAACTTATCCCACTTTGTTCCTTTCAACTTAGGATGTGCAATAGGTTTTTATATTACACCTTGTGCCTTAAAGGATAGTTCTTCGTACCATGAGGTATTATTTGACTCTTGACTATTTGGCTTTTTCTCAATATCAGGACCAAATAAACAATCTACCCAAGAATCACCGCATTGAGCTCACACTCTTAAAGTTGGTTCACATGGTATATATCTACACAACTCTGAAATCTTAATTGGATAAAAACTAAATTTTAACTTTTGCTTAGGATTTAATAGAGAGGTAATTTTTATATCTTCTAAAGAGAGGTGGTTTTCATCCTGCACAAAAGTTATATTCTCCTTTTGCCCTTTAGAAAGGAATTTCCTAAAATAATATATGCATCTAGATCAAGGAAGGTAATGACCTTATCAATAGTAAACTTTTGTCCACTAATGATAACAGGAACTTATTGGGCAAAATGCGTAACCAAGTTCACTTCTCCACCTTCCATGCGTAATATCATAGATTGGGTCAATTCTTTCCAGCATTCATGAGGGAGTTCATTTGCTCTGGCACTATTGATCGTTGTACCTATATCAACTAACGCATCCAAAGAGTAATCATAATAACCAAGGAAAATGTTAAAGTAATATATATGCTCAAACTTGATTCTTTTGTACTGAATATTTTTATTGATGCCATGGTAGCAAGACTTACCATTTTTCATATTTCCTCAAACAGTTGAGAAATTATTTGAATTTCTTTTATAACCTCGGGAACAAGAGTTATATGTTTAATTACCCTAATATTGTCTCAACTTTCTTCATCTTCATAGACAGGTAGGCTAAAGGTTTTATATCTTATAATCTTTCTACTTTTTGATGATAATTGAATATCCTCCTCTTGGTTTGGTGTTTTAGTAACTTCTTCCTTAGTTGTATTCTAAGTACTTGAGGTGTTACAAAAATTGACTTTTTAGGAGGATTGGAAATTCTAAGACTTCTCATAGGTTCTTTTACATGTACGGTAATGTTTCTACCTCGTTGTATTATTTGATAAGATCCTATCAACCTTGAGTATCTGTTTGTTCCTAAAGAATCCAGCTCTTAGGCCAAGATAACTCTAAAGGGTTAATTTCTTTTCTATAGAGTTGTTTATAGTTATCTAACCCTTCGTCGAATAGCTTTGTGATTTTATAGATGTTCACTCTAGGATTTCTAGTGTTTATTAATCTAAAAATAATCCTAGTGTGATGTGCTAAATACTTAGCCTAGGAATTCATCATATTCATATTATTGGATTTAATTCTTAAAGATAATAAATTACCCAAACACCTATCAAACTGGACCACAGACTATATTAGTTTGAACTCCTGATATCAGTTGATATTGGAATAGGTTTCATTTTTTATTCAATATAGCTACTATCACAGGACTATTTGCTGGAATATTAAACAATGGTATAAGTTATACTTGGACAAAACCAATATGAATATATTGGTATGTGCCTTTTGATTTATTCACCATTTTTCTTA
Organism: Aleurites moluccanus; assembly: GCA_948193065.1. Classification (NCBI taxonomy): domain Eukaryota; kingdom Viridiplantae; phylum Streptophyta; class Magnoliopsida; order Malpighiales; family Euphorbiaceae; genus Aleurites; species Aleurites moluccanus. The sequence goes on along the minus strand of CANXYC010116525.1, from coordinate 3,440 downwards.
TTTTTTGAACATTTACTAAAAGTGCATCCAACGTTTCTAGTTATGTAATAGAAATATGAGCTTTCGATTCCGATTGGGAGACATCTACTATAGATTTAAAGTTGAACTTTAACTTACTATAAATAATGCTTATGTCTACCTTGGGAAGTTTCTATTCTAGGTAACTTTTGGATGGATCATTATACTAGAAAGACTCTTCCTGTATTAGAGAAGTATCCAAAGGGATTAACTTTTCATCTATGGAGCCCTCCATTGCATTTATCATTAATAATTGGGTTGTCCAAAGATTATATTCATCTATACTAGTTTCATATCCATAAACTACTTCATAAACTGAATATATTCCAAAATCCATATCAGAGTATTCATCTTTTTCTATTGGCTCATATACTAGATTCTCATCTTCGAAGAATATTCTTTTAAAATTTTCTTTTCGCCTATTCTTATGTGGACCAACATTCGCTCTGTGACCTTTTGATCCATAAATCTAGCAACAAGAACAACTGCTAAAAGGTTTTCCCTTGTGGACACTTAGGGGTCTATCATATATTTTTTTAAAAAAACTTCTATCATGTCTTTATTTCTAAGGATGGTTTTTCTCCTAATAGAGCTAGATGGTTTATTAGACCTATGTCTGTTGTTTCTATCACTACTCGATACCCTTCTTTTCCTTATCCTTTAAATCTTTTCTTTTTGTGAGGATATCATGTTTCAGATCTTTTTTCATTGCCTGTAGAACATCCATTTCTATGAGGAACATACTCAATATGAAAACAATAGTTCTTATTCAAATAAGGGAGACATTTGTCATCTTGCCTTACTTGGAGTTCAATACATGCCTTTCTCATGGCATACTTTATTGCATGTATCTTTCCTCCTAATCCATCAACAACTTTATCTTCATCTATTAGGAGTTGATAAGTCGTCTTTGCTACCTCAGGACAAGGTTATGAAAGCTTAGCAAAGAATAAGTTTGACATATAATTTTGAGTGTTGAGATCCAAATAATAATACTTATGGAATTCACATGCATAATAACACATGTCACCGATTTATAGTTTCATCAATGTCATCAATGATTGTTCTCTTTCTAAACGTTTTGTTGATATTGAGAAATCACAAAATTCTCTTTTTAGGGCATCTATGATGATAGCTAAAATCTCAACTATAACAATTGTTTTTCTAATTTTATCTCTAACAGAGGTTTACACAACTAGATGATCCCAAATTTTTTTAGCAGTGTCAACCATAGTGGTTTTGCATAATTCATGGGTGGCTTCTATTGAGTAACTACTTGCTTTAATTACGAACCTAATCGTGGTAATCTACTCATCTATTCTTTCTGAATGCAAGGCTTTTCACAATAAGTTTAGAGAAGCAATTGGATTTATAATAGGCCTTAACGGATTACTCCTAGGTATATATTTTGTTTTTTATCCTATGGAGATAGTTAGGCTTGTTTTCTATCCTCTTCGTAGCAATAAGCTCATTAAAGGTTTCATCATCCAAATGGAGAGGAGATTCTTCTACTTATGTTGTCTTGATTAGCACCTTTTTTTTTTTTTTTTTTTTTTTTCAGGATATAGAATAAAAGAAATCATTTTTCTTTCCTTAATTGTATGACCTCTTTATTAGAAATAGGCTTGGAAAGTCCTATGAATTTCTTTAAAGCCTTTTCTCGCTCAACTGCGTCGAGTATTTCATTCACCAATTTTCCTACTTCTAATGCTAGAGTATTATTTGTTATGGTGAATCTCCTAATATCCCTTATGCATGTAACTACTCAAGGAAAAAGCTTACTTCATTATGTATGTTTGCAACTGAAATCAATCCCGAAGGGTTCAAACTGAGCTATATTATCTTCTTGCTGACCCATCTTTTAATTGAAACTTCTATTTCTATAGCTATTAGTCCTTCTAGTTAAACTAGTCCACCCATAATCTCATCTAGGAAAGCATGCCCAATAAGCTAGAAAGAAGTCAATTATTCTAAAGTGTAATATTTTTCAAAGTAGATAATGCCTTGCAAGTTTGTCACTCTAGCTAGAGTCCAACAAAGGAATATTCTATCCTAAAATTGGTTGTTCTGCACCTATAAGATATTGTCCATCTAATTAATCTAATTTGTTAGATACTTTAACATATTCATCAGCTATTGGATTATCTAAAGGAGCATTTTTGAATATAGAGTCAATCTTAAGTTTTTCTTCCTTATCTAAATTTTTTAACAAGTCCAAGTATATTTCCTCAGTATCTAAGGGTGGTCTCTTCTTTCTCTAGCCAAAAAGCATTTTACACCATTATATACTCTTTTAGGGACTAAAGAGTCTCCTTCAAAAATTTCATCTATAAAATATTTAAATATGGATAGTAAAATTAATCTTCCAAAAGTTTTTAGAAGGAAAATTAAGATTATAAAACTTTTGAGGAGTAAATAAATTTTAACAGGGACAAGACTGATTTAAAAATGAAGTTTAGGGACAATCATGTTACAAATTGAAGTTTATGGACAATCTTGAAATAATTGTTAAGTTCAAAGATAAACCATATTTTTAACTCATTAGAAGACGAGACCTTCACCTACTCACCTAAGCTTTCAAATAGCTTTGGAAACAAGCTTTCCACCCAAATTTACCAATTGAGCTATATAGCACACGTTTGACAAAAATTGAGTTCTACATCAAACAAACAATCAATTAATTGCCTATTCACATCCAATTAACATATTCTAACATCAATTAACATAATCTAACACTAAATCATCAAATCCTTTCTTACAACTTCAATTTAGCTAGGAAAATTGGACATTTCTATCAATTAGCATCAATTGATGCAATCTAACTATAAACCCATCTAATTCAACCTAATTAACATCCAAATAAACCATTAAAATAAAGAAAACAACTTCTTACCTTGACTTTGATGTTCCACCCGAATCCTTTCTCCAAAGTTCCCTAAGTTTCCTTTACTTCTCCTTGAAAATTAATGGTGGTAATAGGTAGAGCTAGGTTAGTATTCAAGATTTCCATAAATTTTCTAACGAATTTGATGAAGAATTGAAGAAGAAATGAGGAGAAGTGGTTACAGATGAATAGTACCCGAATCATAGAGGAATAGTGACTAAGTACAGAATGGGGTAGAATTAAGTATACAATGGAGCATAGGATTTACTTTGACATATTTTGCTGTTATCGTCTATTATATATTATTATTCTGCATTTCTGTCATTTTCTAAGACTGTTCTATTTTTCCTGACAAATTACAAAGATGTCTGACGATAGGGATAAAAATACCAGGGAGGAATAGGTAGCCTTCAATGAGTCACTAGTTAGGGAGATTGCAGTATCTGAGGGTCCGTCTAGATCCTAACAAACTTCAAAGGATTCAGAGAGGGGCGATGACCCTTGGAGAGTGGAGATGATGAGGGGACTGATGGAGTTA
>CANXYC010116520.1:0-30139 GCA_948193065.1 Aleurites moluccanus | reverse complement strand
TAATACAATGTGCACATTGTCGACAGTATTTTTCCATTATCCTGTCGGAGCGGTAGCTCTGTCAAGCCACATTAGGATCAATATAAGGAAACAACATATCAATGGATACCATTATGCAACAATGGCATCCTCCATATCAATAAGTTCAATATCAATCAATCAGTTATCAATAGGATCCATGGCATTATAATAGGTGACATACAAACAATGGTAAATGGTTTGGTAATCAATAAAGACATGGAATAAAAGTTGGCTCATAAAGGGAAATGGTAGGCCAATTGGCATACCAATGTCGCGAGCGACAATGGCATTCAAATGGTAGGCCTATGGAATACAAAGCAATACGCCAAAGACAAAACAACAAGGTATTTTCACAAACACTTGGTAGGCATACAATGGCAAGCCAATAAGTTAGGTTATGGTGCAAATTTGACTTGCCCATTTGAATCAATAACAAACCACATTTACAACAACACAATAGGTATCAAAGAACAAGATTAAACAACATCAAATTGGATCAAAATGGCTATGGAATTCAAGACAATATCAAGCAAAATATAAGGGTATGAATAGTACTAATCATTTCGACCAAAATCCAATTTCCATGAATGGTTTCAAATTTCAATTTTAACATATTAGGCATATTATTTGATGTATATAAGACTCACCTAAGCTTCCAAATTGCTGTGAAAACTTCAATTCCACCACAATTCACTAATGGAGCCAAGTAGGGCATCCTTTCCAAATCTTGAATTCTACATCAAACAATCAGTCAATTAGTTACCTATTAACCTCCAATTGACATATTCTAATATCAATTAATATTAACTAACACTAATTAACATAGCTAAGACAAACAACTTCAATTAGGTTAGGGAAAATTAGGTATTTCCATCAATTTGCATCAATTGATATAATCTAACACCATACCCATCAAATTCAACCTAAATATCATCTAATTAAATCATAAAATCAAACAAATTAATTGATTACCTTTGATGAGGGATGGAGCCGAATCCTTTAGGCTAACAATCCTTAGTTTTCTTTCACTCTCCAAGCAATTCAATGGTGTGTGATGATAGAACTAGGCTTGGACTCCAATTTCCTATGATTTTTCTTTAGGAAATTTGATGAAAAATTGAAGAAAAAAAAGAGAGGAAGCAATGGAAGTGGTTCAGCCAAGATGAAACAAAGAAGAAGATGATATGAAATGATTCTAAGTGTTGGTTAAATACAAAAATTCATTGGCAAATTACAATTTAATCCTCAAACTTCTATAAGTTACACTTTGACCCTAAATTCTTCTGTAATTTATTCTTATAATTCTGCCAGGATTTGGATTCCAATGTGGGGAGTCAATAAGCTTATTTTAATTTATAATTATTTTAAAAATAGTTCCAGAGTCATTTTGTAACTCCAACGGATCAATTTTTACTATTCACCTTAAATTTCCTTTTATTTATAATTTTGTCATTGGTTACTTTTTCAGTATTCCTAAATGTTTTTCATTTCTTTCTTTTTACCAAAATTACACATATATTATGGTGATCTTTTACCCCCTGGTCCAACTCAGAAATTCTTTTATTGACCGGACTGCTAATTTCTCGGTAGTGTTTCGAACACCGCCGCTTTCCGGAAAAGTAACTAGTTCACTTTCTAACTATGTCCCTAAAATTATTTTCCATCATTTCAAAACTTATGAACCAAATACTGACAACTAAATCATGCATGTGAATTAGGAATTTCTAGGGTATTACATTCTACCCCCTACAAATAAATTCGTCCTCGAATTTAAATAAATACATACCTCACGGCTGGAACAGGAATAAATGTATGCTCCTCATCTCCTGCTCGCTCTCCCAAGTGCACTCCTCCATGGACTGGTTTCTCTAGTGTACCTTAACCATAGGTATCTCCTTATTATGCAGCTGTCTGACCTGTCGATCAATGATCTCTACTGGAAGCTCCTCGTATGTCAAGTCCTCACTAATACCCACATCCTGAACCTCCAATATGTGAGATGGATCAAATACATACCTCCGCTGCATCGAGATATGAAAAAACGGATGCACGTGGCTCATGCTAGGTGGAAGAGCCAATCTATATGCCACATTACCTATCTTCTCAAGAATCTCAAATGGGCCTATAAATCTTAGTGATAATTTTCCCCTCTTCCCAAATCTCATAATACCTCTCATCGGTGAGACCTTAAGGAAGATATGATCACCAACTGCAAAATGTACATCCTTTCTCTTCGGATCCGCATAACTCTTCTTCCTACTAAAAGTAGTCCTCATTTGCTCTCTGATCATAGGCAACTTTTCCATAGTTTCCCTGGTCAACTCTGGCCCCTCAAGCTGCTTCTCCCCTGTCTCCACCTAATATATTGGAGATCTACATTTTCTACCATATAGTGCTTCAAATGGAGCCATACCAATAGAAGAGTGGTAGCTGTTGTTATAGGAGAACTCTATCAATGGAAGATAATAATCTCAGTTACCTTTGAAATCCAAAACACACAATCTAAGCATATCCTCTAAAGTCTGGATTGTCCTCTTCGACTGCCCATCAGTCTGTGGATGGAAAGTAGTACTGAATCGTAACTGGGTACCCATGGCCTCCTGAAACTTCTGCTAGAATCGAGAAGTGAACTGTGTACCTCTGTCTGAAATAATCATCAAAGGAACTCCATGAAGTCGCACAATCTTATCTATATACAACTGTGCATACTGAGCTATCGTGTAGCTGGTTTTAACCTCCAGAAAATGAGCATATTTCATCAGACAGTCTACAATCACCCATATGGAGTCATAACCCCTCAAAGTCCTCGGTAGACCAACTACCAAATCCATAGTTACCTGCTCCCATTTCCACTCTTGCAACTCTATCTCCTGAAGCAACCCTGATTGCTTCTGATGCTCAAACTTAACCTGCTGATAGGCTAAGCATTTAGACACAAACTGAGCTACATCTCTCTTCATCCCAAGCCACCAATATACATCTCTCAAATCATGGTACATCTTAGTAATCTCTGGATGTACACTATATGCTGAATAGTGAGCCTCTCTCATAATCCGATCTTGTAGCCCGTCAAAATCAGGTACATATATACGCTTCCCACACTTCAGCACCCCATCCTCTATTGCAAACTCTGTCATCTTCCCATTTTGCACCTCTCCCTTGACCTTCAGTAGATAAGGATCCCTATCCTAAACCACTTTAATATCATCAAGTAACAGTGACTTCACCCGAAATTGGGCTATCAAAGCCTGGTTTCGATCATGGGATCCCAAATCTAACTCTACACTCATTTCTGCCAACTCTCTCATCTCTCGGATCAAAGGTCTCCTTCCAACCACAACATGAGCTAGACTGTATATGGATTTTCGGCTCAGTGCATCAGCCAATACATTGGTCTTACCCGGATGATAAAGTATTTCACAGTCATAATCCTTAAGTAGCTCCACCCATCTGCGCTGTCGAAGATTCAGATCCTTCTACTGAAATATATACTGTAAACTCTTATGATCAGTATATATCTCACATTTTGATCCATGCAAGTAGTGTCTCCAAATCTTCAATGCAAATATAACAGCTAGCATCTCCAAATCATGTGTAGGATAATTTGCTTCATGCTTCTTTAACTAACGAGAAGCATAAGCAATCACCCTACCATTCTGCATCAGCACACACCCCAAACCAATCCGAGAAGCATCACAATACACAGTGAATTTCTCCCCCTCTACTGGCAATGCCAACACTGAAGTACTGGTGAGGCAATACTTTAAAGTCTAAAAGCTATTATCACACTCATCGGTCCATACATAACGCTCCTGTTTCCGCATCAATCTAGTCAATGGAGCTGCAATCCTGGAGAAATCCTTCACAAACCTCCTATAATACCCAGCCATACCCAAAAAACTACGAACCTCTGAAACACTGGTAGGCTGAGGCCAATTCGCCACTGCTTCAATCTTCTGAGGATCCACCTTAATACCATCCTTGCATATCACATGCCCAAGGAAACACACTTCGGTTAACCAGACCTGGCATTTAGATAACTTAGCATACAGCTGATGCTCTCAAAATGTCTACAAAACAATCCTCAAATGCTCCACATGCTTCTCCTCACTCCTAGAATAGATAAGAATGTCATCAATGAATACAATGACAAACTCATCCAAAAATGACTTGAACACCCTGTTCATCAAATCCATGAAAGCAGCCGGTGCATTGGTTAACTCGAATGACAATATCAAAAACTCATAATGTCAATATAGGTCCTGAAAGCAGTCTTAGGTACATCACCCTTCTTAATCTTCAACTGGTGATACCCAGACCTCAGATCAATCTTCGAAAAATGGCTAGCACCTTGCAGCTGATCAAACAAGTCATCTATCTGAGGCAATGGATACTTGTTCTTCACTATCACCTTATTCAGCTGCCTATAGTCTATACAGATCCTCAAAGAGCTATCCTTCTTCTTTACAAATAGTACCGTTGCACCCCAAGGAGAACTGCTCGGTCTGATGAACCCTCTATCCAATAGCTCCTGTAACTGCACCTTCAATTCCTTCAGTTCAGCTGGAGCAATTCTGTATGGTGGAATAGATATAGGGTCAGTGCTTGCATGCACCTCAATCTCAAACTCAATCTCCTTATCAGGGAGCAATCCTTGCAACTCCTCAGGAAACATATCAGGAAACTCCTGAACTACCGATATCTGATCAAGTTATACAAAAGACTTCTGCACATCTATCATATAAGCCAAATAGGCTGAACAGCCTTTCCCAATTATCCTCCTATCCTGGATAGCAGAAACTAGATTAACCCAAAACTCTCGAATATCACCCTGAAGCTCAAACTCTGGCTACTCATTAGGCTGAAACCTAACCCTCTTCCGATAACAATCAATAACCGCTCGGTGCCTCGTAAGCCAATCCATACCCAGAATAACATCTAACTCTAATATAGGCAACTCAATCAAATAAGCACGCAAGATGTTATCATCAACTCAATCACACAATCAGGATAGTGATAATCCACATCAACACTATCACCCATAGGAGTAGCAATCATCAAAGGCACATTTAACAATTTCCTTTCCTTATTCAATTCAGGTGCAAAGTGTGGTGACACAAAGGAGTGAGTAGCACTCGAATCAAATAAGGTATTTGCAATCTCATTCTGAATCAAGATAGTACCTGTAACCATGTTGTCTGATCTCTAGGCCTCCTGGATGTTGACTGCAAATACTCTGCCCTGACCCCTACCAGCTGGAGCCTGACTACCACTGGGAGCCTGTCCTCCCCTGCCTCTGCCTTTGCCTAAAGCCTCTCTACCCATATTCTGACTCATATGCACTACTGGCTGAGAAACCATAACAGATGGCTGCTGCTCAGCCCTCAATAGACATCTGTTAGCATAGTGGCCCTGCTGGCCACATCTCAATCAAGCACCAGTCTGTCTCCAACACTCCCGTCCATGTCTCCGTCCACGAAACCCATAACTATGAATATTGGGTGTCTATGCAGTTGGTCTTGAAGAACCCTGAGAATAAGCAGGTGCTGACTGAACCACTGACGATCCCCTACTCTGAATCCTCCTCCTCTAACTATTAACTATAGATCTTTGAACAAACCGAGGCACTGGCTCTGCCTGCCTAGGCTAGGAGTTACTCTCCCCCCTCCTACTCTGAGATCCTGGACCCCTTTCCTCTTCTGGCCCCTCTTAGCCCTCTTTGTCTTATACTTCTCTTCCATTTGTGTAGCCTTATTAATCACTGTCGTCAGAGAAGTAAACTCAGTAGCCAATAATGCATTATGTAGTGCAATATGAAGACCCCTCTGAAACCTACTATCATATCAGCCTCTGTAGGAACAATATGAGTAGCATACCTACTCAACCTGATGAACTCCTCTGCATACTCCTTAATAGATCAGTCTCCCTGCCCTAACTGTTCAAACTGTATCAGATTATGGGTCTTCACCCCCTCAATAATAAACTATCAATAAGCCCTTATCTAAACTCAATCCATATAGGTGGGTGCTCACCATAAAGCCTGGGCTCTATCCTCCTAGAAAACCAAGTCCATGCCTTCCCCTTCAGCAATAGCCCAACAAACTCAACTACTCTCAACTTAGAACATGGTACTCTCCTCACTACCTTCTCTACCTCCTCTAAGAAATCCACAGGGTCACTACCTCTGTCTCCTCTGAACTCTGGTAAGTTTAGTTTCAGAAAGCTAAACATCGATACACCACCCTCCTCTATCACTCTATGGCCTTCCTGTACAGCAGGCTCCCCAGGAACCCCTACTGGCTGCATAGGAGCCGGTGCCACTGGAACTGCCTCTGGTGCCATAGGTGGAGGCACTACTGCTGAAGCTGGTGGTCGCAGTTCATGTTGATGCTTCAGCCTCAAATAAGCCATCTCTCTACATAACTCCATCAATTCCCTCATCATCTCCACTCTTCATGGGTCATCACCCCTCTCTATATCCTCTGTAGTCCGTCAGGATTTGGATGGACCCTCAGAAACTGCAATCTCCCTCACCAAATACTCATTGGACACTACCTCTGTCTCCCTGGTATCTCTATCCCTCTTGTCAGACATCTCTGTAATCTGTCAGGAATAATGGAAACATACTCAGAATATGATAGAAATGCAAAATAATAACATATAACAGACGATAACAGCAAAAGACAACAAAAGAAATCCTATGCTGCATGGTATACTTAATTCTACCCCATTTTGCACTTAGTCACTATTCCTCTATAATTTGGGTACTATTCATCTGTAATCTAAATTCCACTATCTATAACCTAGAGCTCTGATACTACCTCTGTCACAACCCATTTCAGGATCGCGATGGTCCTAGGATGCAGGAGATGCCAATGGCTACCGGCACCCATAGAACCCAGTATCACATGCATAATCTATAACCATCAATTAATTATCAATTTTACTTAGTTATCATTCATTCTGTCATTATATAATCCATACTGTAAATTAATGCGATTAGCTATAACAATTATAATATCATATCATATAATCATCATGTAACTCATAATATCATCACATACATATATACATGTTCATTTCCTAGCTAACCCATGCATACCCCCATGGAGCAGCTATATTATGAACATCAAAATACAAAATTCAGAAATACACATCAATGACAGCAAGCAGAAATCCTCAGATGACAGATGATAGAATTCTGCAATCTACTCCTCTCCTGAAATGGGTAAACAAAGAAAAGGTGAGTATATAATATACTCAGTGAATCTATATGCATCAACAAATAAACAATAGGTAGCAATGGAACAATGGTGCCAATAGGTCAAGATATCAATATATAGAATCAGTAACAGGTTACAGAATAGTCAAAGAACATAACACAGGCTCGGTGTCATATGGAAAGAGGAATAAAGGGATGGGCTGTATGAAACCATACAATCTCCAGTAGAATCAGTATGGACTATATGCGAACATACAGTCTCTAGTAGCATATCAGTATCAATGAGCATAAGACTGATCAGGTCTTATGGCCAGGACCATAACCCCTCCTAGCTAGGGCACCAATAATACAATGTGCACATCGTCGACAGTATTTTTTCTCTACCCTGTCGGAGCGATAGCTCTGTCAAGCCTCTTTAGGATCATTATAAGGAAACAACATATCAATGGATACCATTATGCAACAATGGCATCCTCCATATCAATAAGTTCAGTATCAATCAATCAGTTATCAATAGGATCTATGACATTATAATATGTGACATACAAACAATGGTAAGTGATTTGGTAATCAATAAAGACATGGAACAAAAGTTGGCTCGTAAAGGGAAACGGTAGGCCAATTGGCATACCAATGTCACTGGCGACAATGGCATTCAAATGGTAGGCCTATGGAATACAAAGCAATAGGCCAAAGAAAAAACAATAAGGCATTTTCACAAACACTTAGTGGGCATACAATGGCAAGCCAATAGGTTAGGTTATGGTGCAAATTTGACTTGCCCATTTGAATCAATAACAAATCACATTTACAACAACACAATAGGTATCAAAGAACAAGATTAAACAACATCAAATTGGATCAAAATGGCTATGGAATTCAAGATAATATCAAGCAAAATATAAGGGCATGAATAGTACTAATCATTTCGGCCAAAATCCAATTTCCATGAATGGTTTCAAATTTCAATTTTAACATATTAGGCATATTATTTGATGTATATAAGACTCACCTAAGCTTCCAAATTGCTGTGAAAACTTCAATTCCACCACAACTCACTAATGGAGCCAAATAGGGCAACCTTGCCAAATCTTGAATTCTACATCAAACAATCTATCAATTAGTTACCTATTAACCTCCAATTGACATATTCTAACATCAATTAACATTAACTAACATTAATTGACATAGCTAAGATAAACAAATTCAATTAGGTTAGGGAAAATTAGGCATTTTCATCAATTTGCATCAATTGATGCAATCTAACACCATACCTATCAAATTCAACCTAAATATCATCTAATTAAACCACAAAATCAAACAAATTAATTGATTACCTTGGATGAGGGATAGAGCCGAATCCTTTAGGCTAACAATCCTTAGTTTTTTTTTTCACTCTCCAAACAAAATAATGGTGTGTGATGATAGAACTAGACTTAGACTCCAATTTCCTATGATTTTTCTTTAGGAAATTTGATGAAAAATTGAAGAAGACATGGAGAGGAAGCAATGGAAGTGGTTCAGCCAAGATGAAGCAAAGAGGAAGATGATAGGAAATGATTCTAAGTGTTGGTAAATATAAAAATCCATTGGCAAATTATAACTTAATCCTCAAACTTCCTTAAGTTATACTTTGACCCCAAATTCTTCTGTAATTTATTCTGACAATTCTGTTAAGATTTGGATTCCAATGTGGGGAGTCAATAAGCTTATTTTAATTTATACTTATTTATAAAAATAGTTTCAGAGTCATTCTGTAACTCTGATGGACCAATTTTCACTATTCACCTTAAAGTTCCTTTTATTTATAATTTTACCATTGGTTACTTTTTCAGTGTTCCTAAATGTTTTTCACTTCTTTCTTTTTACCAAAATTACACATACATTATTACGATCTTTTACCCCTGTTCCAAATCAGAAATTCTTCTATTGATCGGACTGCTAATTTCTCGACAGTACTCCCGACACCGCCGCTTTTCGAAAAAGTAACTAGTTCAGTTTCTATCTGTGTCCCTAAAGTTATTTTCCATTATTTCAAAATTTATGAACCACATACTGAGAACTAAATCATACATGTGAGTTAGGAATTTCTAGGGTATTACACAAGAGTTCCTCGAACAGATTTGACATCATAAAAGAACTCAGTAAAACCAATGCCAAAAAATAGCATGGGTTCTCAATTAAAAGTAATGGTTCCTCTTGTAGATAAGTTTATCGATCAACCTGAAACAGTTTCTCCGATAAGGCGGTTGGTATCTAAGGAATGGCAAAGCAATCAAGTGAGCCTATCATCTAGGGAAAAGGGTAAAGCCATAATTGTGAACACGTGATTTTTGCACCTTTTGCATATACCTAGACTTTCGTAGGTTCTGAAGCAAGCACCAAATCATTAGCAGGATCAGCTAGGCTCCCTAGAACCTTTGGAGCACCCCCGAGGCATAGTCAAACTCATGTAAGGCAAACGACACATAACGCAAACCTAGACTGGACCATTTGATGGAGACCAAGCATCTTTGAACTTTCGGAGCCTTGCCGGGACATAGTCAAACTCATATCAGACCAAACGGGATCTGCCGGAGGCTCAGAGATGGATAGACAGATGAAAAACAGACGGATGTGCGAAGATCCATAAGCCAGGTCAACTGGATCCACCAGCCTTACTAGTGCCATCCACCAGTCACATTGGCAAATCCGCCAGTAGTGAATCCGCCAATCACCCTCTTTAAGCCCAGAATTCGCCAGCCTTACTGGTGGATGACACCAGACACGCCGGCAGATTCATCAAATCTAGTCCATTTCTAAATGACCAAAACGCCCTTCAACACTCTATAAATAGCCCTCCACCCCTCATTTACAATGCACAACAACCTCTTGAGTAGACTTGTCCTTAAGAAGTTTTTTCTTCTCCCTCTCCGAGCAATTTTCTCTCAAGTTTCAAGTGGTTTGCCTTCCTTGGGTTAAACTGGTTTCTCAAGTCCTCCTTGGATTTTGAGAAATTGAAGACATGTATTTGTCCAATAGTGCCCTAAATTAGCTCTCATTGAATTTAATTTAGAAAGAACGATCAATTGACCTGATCCCATTCCACTGGCACCGAAAAGTGGAACTCTGGTTCTACAAATCACTCCGACCCAAAAAGCTCCAAGAAAAGTATAATTAGACTTTTGAAATTAAATTTATTATCTTGAATTCAACTCGATATCATAAACCAAACCCCTCAATCAGTTCAAATCAGATTTGTATTCGAAACCAGTCCAAATCAGACATGTGACTTGAAATCAGTCCAAATCAGACATATGACCTGAAATTAGTCCAAATCAGACCCGTGACTCAAAATCAGTTCTAATCATATCTATGATCCGAAATCAATCCAAATCAGACCTGTGACCTTAAATCAATCCAAATTAGACCCGTGACCTGAAATCAGTCCAAATTAGACCTGTGACTTGAAATCAATCCAAATCGTACATGTGAAATGAAATCAGTCCAAATCAAACTAGTGAACCCAAATCAGACCTGTGAACACTAATCAAGCCCAAACCCTTCGTAAGAAGGGTAAACTATGCGGATTTTGATTTCTATTCAAAAGGGATACGTAGGTATGCTCTTCAATCAAGCATCAAATCCAAAACCCTAAAATTATTATTTCCCTTTTAATTGCTTTAATTTAATTTTAGAGGACATGTGATTGGTCTAGAACCCATAAGGGCCAAAACCAATCCCTCCGATTTAAATTTAGGAATTTGAAATTAACCTAGAACCCTTAAGGGCTAAAGTTAATAACCTCAATTATTACTGATGTAATTACCTAATTTCTTTATCATTTTTTGATTTATTGACCGATTTAGCACCCATATAACAACCATGCATAATAATATGCTCATGAAATTATAATTTTAAGTCATAATTAATTAGAAACCAAGTCAACATTTCTTAAATAAAAAACCTAGTCCCCAAACTCAGATCCGTTTGAAGGCCTAGTGCATTTTATCCATTGTACAAACTAAATTCGAGTCATTTTTTGGTTTTTTCTTATATTTTCCCAACGAAAATAAAATTAAGGTGGTGACTCTCTAAAAACTCATTTTCAAAACAGAATTGAATTCAAAATAGGTTTCAAAATAAAAATGAAATAAATTTTCCAAAAAAATGATAAATAAAAATTCCAGGCAGCCAGGTATTCCGTTGACTTAAGATCAAACCCAAATGAGTGTTATGATTCCCATAGCAGACCAGAGTTGGCAATCATGCGAGGCCTAAAAGTTGGTCACTCTACTAAGGACTTGTCATTTTTTAAAATGAGAAAGAGGACTATCAATTAATTTTGAAAATAACATATTTTTCAAAAGAAATTTGAAACTTGGCTTTCAAATTAAAATTGACTTTGCATTGCATGCATCACTACATAGACTCCTTATCCGCTATCAGTTACGATTTTCAGCCTGAGAACTAATAACATTAAGTTGGTTGCCCTCCTTAGGTATGTTGGGAGATAGTGAACATATCCAAACTCGCGATGAATCTCTAATCCTTTTAAGGAGGTATGCAGTACCGTTTGACCCATGTAAGTGGTTAGGTATATCGCTGCTCTGCGGGACCCTGATTAAGCCTAGCCACTTAGCGTTCATTGTAATTAACCCTAGAACATATCTCCTCCTAGGGTCTATATACCATAATAAATTAAATATTACGCTCATGAAATCAATTTTCTCATGTATGCAAGCATATCATATAAGCATATGTCAAAAGTATTAAACCATACTTCCTCATTTTTATGGACCGAAGACCTAGAATTGATACCCTAAACAATCTCCAACTGAGAAAACGGAATGAAGTAAACATTTACTCAAGATGTGTACAAACTCTACCAATACCCCAAAACAGTGAAACATATCTACTTATCTCAAACTATACAAACCTGACTTGTACCCAAAATAGTGAAATAGATCCACTTACCTCCAAACTATACAAACTTGACATGTACCCGAAATAGTGAAACATATCCATTTACCTCCAAACTGTACAAACCTGACCTATACTCGAAATAGTGAAACATATCCACTTACCTCAAACTGTACAAACTCGATCTGTACCCTGAAATAGTGAAACACATCCACTTATCTCTAACTATACAAACCTGATTTGTACCCCGAAATAGTAAAACAAATCCACTTACCTCCAAACTGTACAAATCTGACCTATACCCAAGCAATAAAACTGATCCATTAACCTAAAACAGATCCAACCCCCTAAATAGTGAACCTGACCCACCAAATAGAGAAATTGACCCACTCATCAAACAAATTAAAATCAAACAGTGAAACTGATCCACTAAGCAATTACCATACCCTACCTGATCCACTCATATTAAATTGATCTGTCAAACCTAAACAATGAAACTGACCCACTATCTCACCAAACAAAAAAATCATATATTCAACCAAAAATAGTGAAACTGGCCCACTTACCTATATCAGTGAAATCGACTCCCTTACCCTAAAACAATGAACCTAACCCGCTAAATAATGAACCAAACCCACTCACCCAAAATCCAAAATAGTGAAACCGACCCACTGTTCCACCTACCTAAAAATCCTTACCCAAACAGTGAAACTGACCCGCTGTCTTACTAGTAAACTGATCAAACTGACCTGTCAAAATTTGAATAGTGAACTTAACCCACTAAATAGAAAATCACGCAAACCTATGCCCAAACTTACTCGTGGATCTAACCCACAAAAATTATGAATCGAAACAACTTACTTAGAGAAATATTTTTTCTCCAAATACGCTTATTACATGTCACCATACATAGCAAACTTGCACGTTTTTCTACCAATGGCTCATAAATTGATCCTTTTCCTCTTCCTTTCTTGTTAAGTACCAATGCCTGATGAGATTGATCCTGAAACCATGAATACCCTACTCACTACCCTTCTCAAGAGACAAGAAGACACCTTCTAGGCTGCCCTAGAGGCCCAACAAAACATGTTCGCCGAGATCTTTAATAAACAACGCCAATCCATTATCTAAGAAGTCAGAACGATGCTTAAAAAAATCCCTGACACTCCACCACCTCCTTAAAACCTTAATCCATCCACTTCAGCTCCTTTTATTATTGACCTGACTAATAATGAGAAAGCCCCTAAAAATGTCCCTATCCATTTCACCACTCACACCACACCTGCCTCTTTTCTGAATCTTTTTTAGGGATGAGATGAACCTGCTACAGCTGAGGCATGAAAGCTTATGGAAAAATTTGAGGCCATAAAGAGGGCCCTCAAAAACCTTAAGCGATTTGACGATATGATAGACGTGGACCCTTTAGCCCTGTTCCCTAATCCCAGTCTTTCTTCTAAGTTTAAGATGCCTGAAATGGACCGATTCGATGGTACCACTTTCCCCAAGACCCACCTGAAAATCTATGCGGGGGGCAATGACTCCTCTAGGGGTTAACAATGAGCTCATATCTTAATTGTTTCAGCAATCCTTTACCAGTGTGGCTATTAGGTGGTTTGTGGACCTTGACATGAACTTCAAAAAGACCTGGGATTATATTTGTAATGCATTTGTTAAGCGATATCACTACAACATTGAAGTGGATATCACCCGGAGGAATTTGGAAACCACTAAACAACACTATAAGGAGTCTTTCTCCATTTTCTTGACCAAATAGAGAGTAAAAGCTGCTTAGATCGTAAACAGACCTATTGAGCAGGAGCATATTGATATCATTGTCAATAATCTTCTTCATGTTTACCAAACCCATCTTCAAACACAATACTTGCCCAACTTTAAGGCCCTTATTGCTACAGTTTCCAAAATAGAGGATCTAACTCAAAATGGGCAAATTAATGACGAATCATCTAGCTCCAAATACAAAAGCAACACTAACTACACACCAAGCACTAACAGTTCCTCTAATTAGAAAAGTGGAGAAATAGTAATCATTTCCAACCACCGACCCCTGAGATTGGATGGGAGGTCATTCACTGATCTGGGCCTACCTTTGAGCATGGTATACAAGAAGGCCTTGGAATCGAATTTGATCAAACCTTTAGAACCTAAGTCACCCCCAAATCCTTTACCAAAATATTGGAATGATAGCGAATATTATGAGTACCAGCAAAACACCGATCACAAAATAGACATGAGTAAGGTTTGAAATATCATATCCAAGATTTAGTGGATAGTACGGATATTCTTACTCTAAGGCCAAGATAAGGTTCAACAGCCTAACCCCTCACCTCAGCAACCAAGACCAGCTCAAGCCTAGCTTGCATAGTTTTTGGAGGAGTTAAAGCTCAGCTAATCTGACTTGTCTGAGATTGAGTCCAAGTCTAAGTCTTGGTTAGAGTCCAAGTCCATTGAGTCCTGTCTTTTCCTCTTTTACTCTATAATCAACCATCATTGCCTTCATTGTTAGTTTTGTATGTAATTACGGATGATGGTTAATGAAATTTTAAGTTCTTACATGCTCATATTCTTCTTCCTTCATTTTGGTTGTTTCATATCCAATTTGATTTGAATGCAAAAACAAAAATAAAAAATTGAGAGAGAAGAAAGAAAAGCTAGAGCAAAAGAAAACAGATAGCCGAGATGAAAACCTAAAAGGGTGGCTTGGTAAAAAATTAGTTCAAATTAGGATTTCAAAGTCAAATGGCACCATTCAAACATTTACATCCATAAAAGGAAGAAAGTATATATTGTCCAAGTACAAAGAGTTCAAACACAACAGTCTCAAGTTTATTACATAATCATCTCTTGAGTCATTCATTTATAGTCATTCTCCTTTGTGTCAAAAGTTTCTTCAGGAATTGGAAAAGCTTCTAAGTTAGTGTACATTCTATCAAATCAACTACATCCAACATGTCTCAGTAGTATGTACCTTGTGCCAGTCATACTGTCTCTTAGCTAAAACAGTTATATGGCTAATTTGCCCTTATACCTCATATAGAGGCACATCTTTAAAGAGTCATTATCCTTAAAATTATTGCTTGGACAAAACAACTAAGTAAGTCAAATCCATCATCTGATACAAGTCATCCAAGGTCTTTATTCCTTAAGTCAAACTGTCCCAACGCCAAATCAATGAGTCTTTCAAATCATTGACCTAAGTGTCAGCCTTACCAGGTCTAAAATCTGGCTTGGTCTTAGAACCAATGAAGACAAAGGATTAAAGGGTCAGAGGTTCAATTGAAATCAAACCGATTGAGTTGAAATTAAATCAGGAGTAATTAAATTAATATTATATAATATAAAAATATAAATTTTACTAAATAATTTGACATTTATTTAATGCACACATATAACTAAAATTAAACAATAAAATTATAACAATATTTTTTTTTGGTAAATAAAAAAGATATTGTCATAATTTTTGTTAAACCCTTGATGATTTTGATGATAATTCATAACCATGTGTTAAATTTCTGATTATTGTTAACTTGTATTTTTTAGTTTATTTGAACACAGGGTGTAACTCCCATTATGATGTTAGAACGACTGTTAGACATAAATTGTTAAAAAGAAGAAATTCATACATAAAGCATTTTCAAACTCGTTACACATCTGCAACACCCTTTACGATTGAAAGTTTAGTTTTTTAATAATTACTCAGAAATAATTTTCAATCCTGTTACAAGATGTCAAGCCTGTTGCAACCAGTGCTATAACGGTCGTTACACATTCATAATACCCATTATAGGCAGTTGAGTTGTCATATCAAAATAAATATGCTTTAAATTATAGTCGTTGGAAGCAATATTTGAAATTGATCTTGCATTAAATGCAGTCATAACAATCACATTAATCACCAAGGCTTGAAGACTATAAATAGATAATATTTTGAAGTTAGAACTACCTTTGTCAAGCCCTAAAAAGACTATTTCATTGTTTTTTCTCTAATACTATGTTTTTCTTATATTTTGAACACTTTGTATTCAATCTCATCACTCTTTGTGTTCAAAGATTGTAAAATTATTTGTACTTCAACTAATATCTTTCAAATAGCTTAGTTTAAGTTGTAGAGAAAATTGTAATTCTCTAAGTTCTTGTAATTTGATTGTAAAGTGAGTGGTATCCCATTAAAAAAAGGGTAAAATCCCGGATATAGTTATATTGGGTTGTGAACCTGAAATTAGTGAAACCTCAATATTGGTTTGAAATTGAGAGAAGTGGATGTAGGAGAGGAGTTTGTGCTACGAACCACTATAAAATCGGCTAAGCATTCTCTATCCTTATCTCTTTATTAGCCTTTCTTTTATAGTTATTCAATATTATTGCATTTTGGTTGTAAATTGCATTAGAAATTTTTAACTTATATTCATCCCTCTATGAGTATTTTCCATAGCGGGATTATAATTAGTATCAGAGCTTGTGCTCTAACTTACATTAGATCTCATGATTGTTAGAACTTATGATTGTTTTCTATGGCAAACAACTTTATTCCTACCTTTGATGAAGGATATTGCTTTACAAAGCCACCACTATTTCATATTATCAACTACAATCAATGGAAATTAAGAATGAGGTTACACATTTGCTCTAAAGGGCTGAAACTTTGAGAAGTAATTGAAAATGGACCATTTGTCCCAATGGAGGACAACACAACAACACTAAAAAAAAAATTCTCTAGTTACACAATTGAATATAAAAGGAAAATTGCAAATAATTTTAAGGCCATGGACTTATTATTTTGCGTTATTAGCTTAACAAAATTTAACCAAGTATCCGTATGTGTTTCGACTAAAGAAATTTTGGATATACTCAAGGTCACTCATGAAGGCACTAATCACGTCAAGGACACCAAAATCAACATGCTCACATCAAGTTTTGAAAACTTCATCAGTAAGAAGGATAAAGTAATTAGTGACATATACAAAAGGTTTACTATAATTGTAAATTGTTTAAAGGGCCTTGATAAAGGGTTCACTCAAAAGGAGCTAATTATTAAACTCTTGAGCAGCGAAATTTGATGTTAAGGTAGATGCAATTTAAGAGTCAAAGAATCTTAGTTTCATGACCCTTGAAGATTTGGTGGGAAATCTAATTACTTTTAAATTGAAATTAAGTAATAGAGAAGCAACAACAAATAAAGAAGATGAAAGAACTTCCAAGAAAAAAAAGGAATTGCTTTGAAAGCAACTTTGGAAGAAAAAGAAGAATCTTCTTGTGAAGTGGATGAAGATGAAGAAATTTCTTTACTTTCAAGAAATTTTGGTAAATTCATGTCCAAGAATAAGTTCAAGAAGAAGGGTTTCAAAGAAAAAAAGAAACAAAATGAAAATATTGAGATAATTTATTATGAATGCAAATATCCAGTTCATATAAAGATGGATTATCCCAATCTCAAGCACAAAAAGAAGAAAGAAAATAAAGAGAAGAGATTTAGGAAAAGGAACAAAGCCTGTGCGACTTAAAGTGGAAGTGACATTTTAAGTGATAAAGATTTCTCCGATCAAGAAGAGGAAGAGAAGGTCAATCTATGTCTCATGACACTAGAAGATATGATAACAATCAATAAGGAGCTTCTTAAGGTAAATTCCAAACCCTATACTCTTCATGAATTAAAAAATATTTTTAATGAACTTATGGAAAACTTTTTGTGTATATCAATAGAAAATAAAGTTTTAAAGAAAAATTTGTCCAAATTGAAACTTGAAGTTAAGGAAGTTTTACCAAAAGACAAATCTGTAATACCCAAGAATTATGTTGCAGTTATTCAGCAATTCTATCAAGAATCGGACCGATAATATCAACAATAGTTAGGAAATTTATGGAATTAATACATTATTAAATTTAAGAGTATTTTTCTCAGTTAAATGGATAATGAATGATTAATAATAATGATAGTTAATTATATGAAGAAAATATGGAAAAGTATTAAAGATGATGAAAAATCAATAGAATGAACAATCGTAAATAAGTGGAACTTCAGGGGCATTTTGGGAAACCTACTGTCTAGGACCCAAAATTACTCTGAAAACTATATGATGATAAACTAAAGCTAAAAATAAGTTATTTTACTCCTCACTTCAGAATCTAAAACTCAACAGAATTGACAGAATAAGCTACAGAAAGTTTTGGGGCAAAAGTAAAATTAATGAAAGTTTTGGGGCAAAAGTAGAATTAATGAAAGTTTTGGAGAGGAAAACCTAATTTTCATAAGTTCCCACCTATAAATATGATACTTAGTCATTTTCTCATCCATTTCACTTCTTCTTCCTTCCATGTTAAGGCCGAACCACTCTTCTTAAAATCTCCTCCATTTTCCAAGCTAATTTGTGAAGGAAACCGGAAAAAAAAAACCCAAAATCCAACCTTATTCTACGAATATCCATCCATTTCTCACCAAATTAACCAAAGTAAATCAATATTTCTTTAAAAGGGAATTTAGGCCACTACTTCACCAAGAGGTAATATGGTATTTTCTTTGATTGTTTAAGTTAATTAAGTATTTTAGATGTTGAATTAGGTGGGAATAACCATTAATTACACCAATTGATGCAAATTGATGAAAATTTCCAAATTTCAAACCCTAATTTGAAGTTGTAAGATACCAAATCCTAAATTAGTCATCCTTAATGTCTAATTAGATTAGAATAAGTTTGATTGATGTCATTGGAAGCTTATTTGATGTTAGTTTTGGTGTAGAAAATAAAGAAGACCAAGATTGTTATTTTGCCTCATTTGAAGATTTTGGTGGAAACGAATTTTCCTTAGCATTTGGAAGCAATTGGTGAGTTTAATATACATCATATAACTATCACGTCTCGGTTTTGGAACATGATGGTCCTAGGATGCTGTTAGGCATAATAATTAAGTTATTTTTAATTCATTTTTAGTAGAGTTTACTATAAGTTTAATTATATTTTTAGTTAATTTTAGCTTATTTAAATTAAATTTTGTATTATTAGTTGATTAATTGATTTTAGGAAGATTTGATAATTTTAGTTTAAATTTGAATATGATTTCTTTTAGTTATGATTTTGATAAATAAAATATTTGAATTTGATTTAATTTTTAAGTTTAAATTTGATTTAGAATATTTTTTATTATAATCTTGATTTTAAATAATATTTGATTTGATTTTAATTTGATTTTGAAGGTTTGAAAATTGGAATTTTGGATTTTCAGTTGGAAAAATTCGTCAAGGGATGAAATACTGGGCACCCGGTATTTGGAGCCAAGACCCGGTATTTGGAGAAGAGGAACTGGTATTTGAAGTATAAATAGAACCCGAGAGACAATAGCGAATACTGAGTACCCGATATTTTGCCACCATACCCAGTATTTCGCTTGTCTATCCGGTATTTTGCCAAGTAAATGAAATACCGGGTACTCGGGTTTTTGCTACTGTACACGATATTTCATGTCCCTACTCTGTATTTTGCTCAGCCCTCAGAAATGAAGTCTATAAAATGGCAACCAAGGCTTGAGAAAAATATATATCACTCTTAGGAGCTAAAGAGACTTAAGGGAGGCTAGAGAAAAGGATTTTTGGAGCTTTGAGACCTTCAATCAATCAAAGAGATCATCAAATAGAGTTTTTACTTTCTATACTTGTTTATTTCTTTGTTAATTTTAATATGAACATGTTTAATTTATTGATTAGTTTACTTTTTCTTTATTTTACCATGTTGAACTAAATCCTTTTTCTAGAATTTAGATGAAGTTAATTGAATAATAAAGGTTGATGACAATGATTTATGATTTCAATTATTCTTAATATATAGTTTGATTTGTTAATTTTGATTTATAAGTCTTTTATAATTGGCTACTATAATCACTATCTAAGGTAGCTATTTATAAGCGAGAGCTGCGATAGTTGCTAGTTCATGGAATTAATAAGTTAAGGCATGTATCGCTAAGAGATTAGGGTATACTTTAATGGATTTTTTGAAATTGCTAAGGATCTTAATGAATTAACATTGATTCAATGATCACGAGAGTAGACACTTGCATTGATGTTAATGTTTGGATTTTTGCTCGAGAGAGGCTAATTCATAATTTAGAGTAATAAATCCATCAAACACTATAGTTTTGAAATCATTATTGAGTCAGATCAATCGTATAATTTCAATTAACGGAATCTAAATTCTAGATAAATTTCTTTGATATCTTTTAATTTCAAGTTAATTTTTTTTTGTTTATTTAATTTCATTTTAGAAAAATTCATCCAAATCAAATTAATTTCTATCCAATTAATAAAGATAATATCAATTTTGGTAATTGACAATGCATCTCTGTGTGACGATACTCTACTCACTCTATTACTTGCTAAAGCGATTTGTGCACTTGCGAAAAAACCCGATCAAGTTTTTGGCTCCGTTGCCAGGGAGGCGCAACTATTTTATCGATATCAATACTAATATTTATCTTTATTACTTTGAATTTTATTTTCTATTATTTTTAATTGTTTCTTTGTGAGATTCTAATTGCAGGTTTATGCGAAAATCAGAATTAATAGACTTAGAGCCATTTAATCCTGAGATCGAAAGACAGTGCATAAGAAATCGCAAAGAAACAAGGTTACATAGGCAACAACAACTCCAGCAATCACAAGATCAAATGCAAATGGCTAATGTTGGAGGAAATGAGGCCGATGTGGCGGCTAACCCAAATCTAAATGATATTCCGCAGGATATCAAGAGCCGGAGGTTCACCATCAGCCACAACTGAGGGCCTTGAGAGATTATGTGCTATCAAATCTGAATGGAGCACAATCAAGTATAACCCGACCAGCTATCAACAACAACAACTTTAAGCTAGATCCGGCTTTGATCAATATGGTCTCCAATAAGCAATTTAGTGGAGAACCTTTGGAGGATCCTAATGCCTATATCTCGAACTTCGTAGAGCTATGAAACACGGTAAAAATCAATAGAGTTCCAGATGAGGCAATTAGGTTGATGTTATTTTCATTCTCATTGAGAGACCTAGCCAAGGAGTGGCTAAACAAGCATCCTAAAAATTTCTTCACAAGTTGGAGGCAGTAGGTTCAAACCTTCCTTACAAAATATTTTCCACCTGGAAAGAAGTTGAGGTTTAAGAATGACATCTTGAATTTCAGTCAACATGATGGAGAGTCATTGTATGATGCTTGGGAGCCATTTGAAGGATTGCAAAAGAGATGTCCAAATCACCGGATAGATTGTTAGACTTTGTTACAGATATTTTATGATGGATTGTCTCCGACCATTCAAATTACTCTCGATGAAGTTGCTGGAGGAGCTCTAATTAACAAATCCACAGATGAGGCATACTAGCTTATCGAGGAGATTGCTTCAAATAATCACCAGTGGGCCAATGAAAGAAGTCATCCAAAAAGCGCAGCTGATGTATATGAGGTAGATCAAATGACAATGGTAAATGCAAAATTTGATGTAATTTTAAAATTATTAGGACCTAATAGCAATATTAATATTGCCAATCATTGCAATGCTATATCTAACAATTTTGTGAGCTGTGATTTTTGTGGAGATAACCATACTTCTACAAATTGTACCAACATAAAGCAAATGCAATATATGGCTAACTTCAACAGATAAGGGATACAACAGAACAATCCTTACCAAAATACATAAAATCCTAGATGGAGAAACCACCCAAATTTCTCTTGGAGTAACCAAAACAATCAGTTGAACCCACCAATGCAAGGCAGCCAAGCTGGGCCATCCAAACAATTGGCACCACCTAGATTTCAAAGGAAGCAATCCCACCCTCAAGAGAAGAAATCCAACCTGGAGGACATTGTTACAAGTCTAGCTAAATCCACATCAGATTTCATGCACAAAACAGACTCAACATTGCAAAGTCAATCTGCAGCAATAAAGAATTTGGAAATCCAAATGGGGCAAATGTCAAATGCAATGGCAAGTAGGAACCAAAGAGCCTTTCCAAGCAACACTGAAGTAAACCCTAAGGAACATTGCAAAGCAGTCATGTTGAGAAGCGGGAAGCAACTAGAAGAAATTGTCCCAAAGAAGAAGGAAGAGAAAGAGACCTCGAAAGAGGCAGAGAAAGTTGAGGAATCAAAAGAGGAGGAAGTAAAGCTCTATGTCCCTTCTATTCCATTCCCACAGAGATTGAGGCAGCATAAGTTGGAGAAGCAATATGAAAAGTTTTTGGAAGTGTTTAAACAGCTTTGTATAAACATTCCATTTGCAGATGCTCTTGCTCAAATGCCAACCTACGTCAAATTCCTCAAAGAACTTTTGACAAATAAAAGGAAGTTGGAGGAGAATGCTACAATTGCACTAACCGAGGAATATAGTGCAATTATTCAGAACAAGCTACCACAAAAGCTCAAGGACCCAGGAAGTTTTTCAATCCCTTACACTGTAGGAAAAATGGAGTTTGAAAAGGCATTATGTGACCTTGGTGCAAGCATAAGTTTAATGTCGAAATCTATGACAGACAAGTTGGGATTCAATGAGATCAAGCCAACAAGAATGACACTTCAACTAGCCGATAGGTCGGTTAAATTTCCTGCTAGAGTGCTTAAGAATGTGTTAATGAAATTGGGAAAGTTCTATATCCCCGTGGACTTTGTTTTTCTTGACATGGATGAGGATATAGAGGTGCCCTTGATGTTAGGAAGGCCATTCTTGGCAACCACTGGAGCATTGATTGATGTAAGGTAAGGAAAGTTAACACTTAGATTTGGAGATGATGAGGTAGAGTTCAATATAGCTAAGGTAGCTAAATTCCCATACATCTCTGATAGCTGCTTTAGCATTGATGTGATTGACCAAATTGAACAAAAAGAACAAGGAAAAGTGGTAGGGAAAGACCCACTTGAAAGTTGTCTAGTGAAGAGAGGAGTATTGAAGGAAGAAATACCAGAAGTGGCTGAATACGCACAACAGTTAGATTCAGCAAAACCATTGCCCTTTCATTTGAAGGACAAATTTAAGGAACTAACTCAAAATGATGCATCAGAGGTCAATAGAAAAAGCCCCGAAGTTGGAGCTTAAACCACTTCCGTCAAATCTTAAGTATGAATTTCTTGGCCCTAATAATACTTTACTTGTTATTCTTAGTGCTAATTTTAGTGAGCTTGAAAAAGAGAAAACTCTAAAATGCTTGAGAAAGAACAAACAAGCAATAGGATGGAAATTTCATATTTAAAAGGGATTAGCCCTACTTTTTGTATGCATTGGATTCTTCTGGAAGATGATCATAAACCAGTGATTGAACATCAATGTAGACTGAATCCAAACATGAAAGAAATATTTAGGGCTGAAATAACTAAGTTGTTAGATGCTGGAATAATTTATCCTATTTCTAATAGTTCATGGGTGAGTCCTGTTCATGTGGTGCCAAAGAAAGAGGGAATGACTGTCATAGAAAATGAAAATAATGAATTAATTCCCACTAGAACAATAACGGGTTGGAGAGTTTGCATTGATTATAGAAAATTAAATAATGCAACCCATAAAGATCATTTTCCATTACCATTCATTGATCAAATGCTTGAAAGATTGGCCGGAAAGGCATATTTTTATTTCTAATATGGGTTTTCAGGTTACTTTCAAGTAGCGATTGCACCAGAGGACCAAGAGAAGATAACATTCACATGTCCTTATGGGACATTTGCCTATTGACGAATGCCATTCGGTCTATGCAATGCACCAGCCACTTTCCAAATGTGCATGATGGCAATTTTCACTGAGTTCGTAGAGAAAATCATTGAAGTTTTCATGGATGACTTTACCGTGTATGGGACGTCATTTGATGATTGTTTGATGAATCTCAAAAAAGTGCTGAAGAGGTGCATTGAAACCAATTTGGTACTAAATTGAGGGAACTGCCATTTTATGGTGCAAGAAGGAATTGTGCTCGGGCACAAAATTTCAAAGAAAGGAATTGAGGTGGACAAAGCAAAGGTTGAAGTAATAGAGAAATTGCCACCTCCAACCAATGTAAAGGGAGTAAGAAGTTTTCTAGGACATGCAGGTTTTTATAGACATTTTATTAAAGATTTTTCAAAAATTGCTAAACTTTTGTGTAATTTACTTAATAAAGATGCAGTTTTTGACTTTGATAAAAGTTGTCTAGATGCCTCTAATAGGTTGAAGGAAGCTCTTACGACATCTCCAATTATTTCACCACCAGATTGGAGGTTGCCCTTTGAAATTCTTTGTGATGCTAGTGATTTTGCTATTGGAACAGTGCTAGGACAAAGAAAAGACAAGAAGGTATATGTGATATACTATGCTAGCAAAGTGCTTGATGATACTCAGAAGAATTACACCACAACTAAAAAAGAAATGCTAGCAATCGTAACTGCATTGGACAAATTTAGGTCATATATAGTGGGCTCAAAGATGACCATTTTTACAGATCATGCAGCAATAAAGTAGTTAGTAAGGAAGAAGGAAGCCAAGCCGTGGCTAATTAGATGGGTCCTACTTATGACGGAATTTGATCTAGAGATCAAAGATAAGAAGGGTGTCGAGAATGTGGTAGCTGATCACCTTTCAAGACTGGAGTATATGAAGGGAAAGAATGATGAGTTGGTAGTAAATGATTATTTCCCCGAAGAGCTATTGATGATGATTGAAGAAGTAACCCTATGGTATGCCGATTTTGTAAATTATTTGGTGAGTAGGGTTGTTCCACCAAAATTTGGTTATCATAAAAAGAAGAAATTCTTTTTGAATGTAAAATTTTATTTTTGGGAGGACCCTTTGCTTTTCAAATACTGTGAAGATGGGATTATTAGAAGATGTGTTCCCGAAGAGGAAGTGAATGGCATTTTGGAACAATGTCACATTTTGGAAAGTGGTGGGCATGCAGAAACATACAAGACTGTGGCGAAAGTGTAGCAAAGTGGATTTTATTGGCCACACATGTATAAGGATACATGAAGCTATGTTGAATCTTGTCATAAGTGTCAAAGGACTAGAAACATTTCAAAGAGGTTTGAAATGCCACTTAATAACATTTTGGAGGTTGAATTGTTTGATGTATAAGGTATTAATTTTATGGGACCCTTTCCATTGTCATTCAATAATCAATATATATTAGTTGCAATTGATTATGTTTCCAAATGGGTAGAGACTATAGCTTGCCCAAAGAATGATGCCAATACCGTCACAAGATTCATAAAAGGGAACATATTTTCAAGGTTTGGAGTTCCTAGAGCAATCATCAGTGACGGAGGTTCCCATTTTTGCAATCAAATCTTTGATAAACTCTTGAGGAGATGTGGAGTGAGACATAAGGTAGCAACATCTTATAATCCACAAACAAGTGGCCAAGTGAAAATCTCGAATAGAGAACTCAAATGCATTTTGGAGAAGATGGTAAGTAGTTTAAGAAAGGATTGGGCATTGAAATTAGACGATGTATTATGGGCTTACCGAACAGCTTATAAAACTCCTATAGGAATGCCACCCTATAGGTTGGTTTTTGGGAAAAAGTGCCATTTACCCATTGAACTTGAGCACAAGGCATTTTGGGCTATAAAGAAGTTGAACATGGACTTAAAAGCTACAGGATTTAAGAGATTGCTCCAAATAAGTGAGTTTGAGGAGCTGAGAAATGAAGTCTATGAAAATGCCAAAATTTATAAAGATCAAACAAAAAAATGGCATGACAAATTCATAAGGGATAGGAAGTTTGAAGTGGGTAAAAAAGTTTTACTGTTTAACTCACGTTTGAAATTTTTTCTAGGTAAGCTAAAGTCAAGATGGTCCGGACCGTTTCAGGTGACAAAACTTTATCCCAATGGAGCTATTGAAATTCAAAAAGGGGAAGAAAGATCATTCATGGTGAATGGGCAACGCTTGAACGCCTATTTTGAAGGAGATGTCATTGAAAAAGCTTCAATTTGTCATTTGGAGGATGCTTAGTAAGATCGGATCAATGTCTAGCTAATGACGTTAAAAAAGCATTAGTTGGGAGGCAATCCAAATATAATTTGTAATGTATGCAATTTTAATTTTGCCCCAATTTTTTAGATTTAATTTTATCTATAAAAAAATCATCAAAATACGGGGTACACGGTATTCTTTGAGGAGACCCAGTTTTCTGGCAAGGATACCCAGTATTTGGACTAAAAATTCATAAAAGAGGGTCTGAGAAACAGTAGAGAATACCGGGCACCCGGTATTCTATACGCTGGACCCAGTATTCCAAAGGATACCTGGTATTTGGACTAAAAATTCACAAAAGGGGGTTTAAAAAATAGTAAAGAATACCGGGCACCCGGTATTCTATACGCTGGACCCTGTATTTTACAGGATACCCGGTATTTCAGTAAATCATCACAATGTCTAAATGCACCGAAATACCGGGTACCCGGTATTCTGAAGGTTTACCCGGTATTTCGCCATCTGTAACTGGTTTTTGGCTTCAAATTTTCAAATTTTGAATTTTCATTTTCCCTCCTTCCTTAATTAATTCTCCAACTCCCATTAATTTCTCCCATTTCCCACACAACTCATTTATAATTTCCCAACTTCTCATCTTTCTTCCAAATACCAAACACAATTCTCTCAAATTTTCTTCTACATTTCTCCACCAACAATGCCTCCAAGGGTCAAGCACACTGCTAAAATGAAGAAGTCAATGCCAAGAATCCGGAGACCTCAACCAGAAATTTCAAGAATCACACTTCTGTGGGGTTTCAACGATGTCTTCGTAAAAGATAAGTTTGACACTATTTCCAAAAGACTTTTAGGAGATACTAGGTTTATAGATTCCAACACTTTGGATATTTTAGAAATTAAATCTAGGGTACTTGCCTTGTTAGAGAATATCAAATGGAGTAGATTTGCTACTTTAAATTTGCCCACATACAATGAGTTAACTTTTGAGTTTCTAAGTTCACTTAGTACTAAGGCATATTTTGTACCATTACATGAAGAATATTTAGAGTTTTATTTGTTTGGAGTCAAACAGAAATTAACACTTGATCAATTTTGTGAAATTTTCTGATTCACTAATTCGGAAATTAGAAGAGAGCCCACGAGATTTAAGGCAAGAGAAGTTTGGGCAAATATAACCAATGGAATGGAATATGCATCCAACATGGCTTATGCCAAAAATATTATCGATCATGCTATTCGGTATATCCATCGATTGATGACTCACACAATTTTTGGTAGGGGAGACATGAATAGCAAGGTTTCTAGACAAAAGCTATTTTTCATTTGGTGTATGTTGAAAAAGCAAGAAATTAATTCAGGTTTTTGGCTTTTGTCTCATTTGAAACATTTAAGTAATGCCACAATAAGAAAAATAGTGGGTACTGCTTTTATTATGGCGATTGCTAATTTTTACGGTACTCGGCTTTCGGAGTTTGGATTAGTCCCTAAACGGGGGGTGGAATCAATTGATTTGTCAGTTTGTCTGAAGATGGGTTTATGTGCAATTGGGTACGATGGAGATTACCATTTGGTCAATCTAGAGGGGAATTTAATTCCTCGCACCACACCTATGCCACACGGTACTCCTATCATCGACCAACCCCAAGAAGAGGAGGATTCGGAGTCTGTGGAAGAACCACACACCGAGGAGGGGACTTCATCGGCAAGACCACGGTCCGGTTACGATCAGTTAGAGCATTTCCTAGCCGAACGGTTCCAACAAATGGAAGACAGAATGAGGGACCTTCGGATTCACTTTGATCGTCGCTTAGACCGAATCGAGCAACACTTGAACATGCCACCCCAACCCCCGATGTGATTTTAGTTTTAGATTGTTTTTATTTAATTTTGACATTGGGGACAATGTCCATTTTAAGTATGGAGGCATTTTTATTTAGTTATTTTTCTTATTATATGTGATTTATTATTTTACTTGTAATATGCTTTAATTATTTTGTTATTCTATTTTTAATTATTTTACTTATAATTGTTTTGATTTAACTGTCTTTGCCTATATTTATGATATAAAAAAATTTAAAAAAATTAATCAATTAATTAAAATTAGTACAAAAAAAAATTAATAAATAAATAAATAAATAAAAATTTGGAATAGATAGTTTTTTTTAGAAGTTTTAGATTATCTAGATCACTTTTAGTGGAGTTTTTAGATTTTTAGGATTAGTTTTCAGTTTTTTATATGCAATAGAATTCTTCAGGATTGGTTTTCAGTCTTTTAAATACAAAATAATTCGTCATTAAGTTGATTTCCTCCTACGGTCTATATAAATAGGGCAATAAGGTTTGGATTACCCATCTTTATCTCTCATTCTTTCAACAGACCTCTTCTTTTCATAAATATGGTGAGAACTAGAGACACCATTTTTAAGAAAGTCAATATGACCTGCAAACAAGTTGAGAGTGTTATCCCTAAAATGAAAAATGCAGGAAAAGGAAAAGAAAAATTGCTTTCGAAAACTCCTGAACCTTCTATAGCAGATGTTATTAATATTTATCGTGAGCAGTTTGACTTATTAAAAGCTTCTTGGAAATCTGAGTTAGCATTAGTAAAGAAGGATAATGTTAAGATAAAAAGACATATGAGAGATCATTGGAGAGGGGAAGCTAAGGGCACAAGACGAATTATTGAATTTATGGACCTTTTGTCTGACTCTGTGGACAAACCATTTGATGATGGGTTTAACCTTGAAGAGAATCCTGAGTTGGATCCAAAAGTAAATTTTAAGGAGGAGGACCCTGAAAAGGATCCAAAGATGGATCCGGAGGAGAATCAATTGAAATCAACCCAATCTTCTACTTAGTTTTTCTTAGTTTTTAAGATTTTATTTTCAGTTTAGTTTGATTTTTTTTTTATTATTATTATTTATTAGCATTTATTTATTTTATTATGTTTACAATAATTTTCCTTTTGAATTAATCAAAAATTTTTAGTCTTCTTTAATCTTTACTGTGAATTTATTTTAGAATTAATTTTGAAGTTTCTAATCTCAATTTTTCTTTATAATTAGATTTGATGGCCTTAATACTCATGAGTTTTGAAAAAATAATTTAGAGCTTAATGTATCCTAAATCTTAAAATTTTTAGAATTAATAATATTGAGAATTAAGTAAAAATTCCAGCAATAAATTAATAATTTCAAGAACTTGGCTTAAACATAATTTAAGTAAGGGAATTTGAGCACCAGAAAAATAGCGGTAATGCAAATATTAGGTGCCAAAAAAAAAAGGGAGAGAAAAAAAATACTGAAATTCTTTATTTTCCTACATCAATGCCTTTTCGGTATATATGAAGCAAAGCTAAACAGTAATTTGTTGATTGGGTATGCTCCTTCATTTATCCGAACGAAAAATTTTTAGTGGAGTAGAAAGGAAAATAGGATTAATTAATAAATTTCTCTTACTATCATTATTTGTAGAAGTTCGAGAAATGAAAAAAATATAGCTGGAAATTAGAAACGAAATTCTCTTTTTACTTATTCTATTCTTTTTAGTTTCAGAATGCATTTTAACTTAAACGAAATCAAAAAGCTAATTTGGATTTTGGCCATTTTAAGTTTGATTATATTTAAAAATTTTGTTTTGGAAACTTCAGTTTTTCTTCTTTAATGAATTCTTGCATTAGGTTATAGAAATCTAAAAAATTTACTTGAGGACAAGTAATGGTTCAAATGTAGGGAAATTTTGTTAGGCATAATAATTAAGTTATTTTTAATTCATGTTTAGTAGAGTTTACTATAGGTTTAATTATACTTTTAGTTAATTTTAGCTTATTTTAATTAAATTTTATATTATTAGTTGATTAATTGATTTTAGGAAGATTTGATAATTTTAGTTTAAATTTGAATATGTTTTCTTTTAGTTATGATTTTGATAAATAAAATATTTGAATTTGATTTAATTTTTAAGTTTAAATTTGATTTAGATTGTTTTTTATTATAATCTTGATTTTAGATAATATTTGATTTGATTTTAATTTGATTTTGAAGGTTTGAAAATT
>CANXYC010116451.1:0-11159 GCA_948193065.1 Aleurites moluccanus | reverse complement strand
TGATGATGGTCTTGCGACCAATATGCTTCCTATGAGATTGAAACCCATGACATATGGATAGAACGCTCTTCCCAATGAGAGTAAATTCATTGGTCCATAGTGCACTTTGGGAACTCAGCTGGTAGAGTTATATACCAGTGTTCCACCTAGAGGGGACCAGGAGCTCTAGACGCATACCTGGCCAAGCATGTGTGCACGTTGAGGTAGCAAGGCTACCGATACGTATGTTCTGATATGTGATCAGTTCTTCTAGATGATATTTGATAAAGCCATTCCTTGTAGGCATTCTATGTTTTAAAGATGAACCATGATTTGAAATTGACATGTTTGGATATAGCCAAATTATTATAAGAACTACATTTCTTTCAAGTAAAAGCCTATGACTTCCTTTATGCCTATATGTATAATTATTTGTTCATGACCATGATTCGACATTTAGTTCTTATAATATAATGTTCATATCTTACTGAGTTGAAGGCTCACTCCTCTTTTGTGGATTTCAGGTGATAGTATAGCTCGTGAGGGAGCTAGCAGAGAAGATCAAGCTTCTTGACTTTTTCATTCCAAGAAGCTTTCATTGTAAATCTTTTGTTATATAATTATGTATATTCATTAAAGCGTATTATGACACAATATGTAATGGGAGTATACTCTAGAGCTCCATAGTTAGTCATTAGAGGATGATAATATTTTGATGTATGAATTGTTATCTTTTGGGTAATCTTGTTCCTTAGTGATGTGAGATACATCTTTTGATCAGTAAGGAACAGGAGAATATTATTATGAAGTGATATAGTGAAGAAATGATTTATGATTGAATGGATTATGATATGATATAGCATGTTATTATATTTGATATGAATGTATATGAGATTCAGGATTTGGGAGTTCTACGGGTTTATGGTAGCCTTAAGCCTACCCTTGCCCTAGGACCATCGCACCACTGGAGTTGGGGTGTGACACCTTCAAATATAGTGTTGATTTCCATAAAACTCGAAGGGGTGTGAAATGACCATTTTGCCTCCAGTTCATCAAAAACTCAAATTTTTCCGATTTTGTCCTAACAGCCTTTAAACCTCTTTAACTTATATAATACATCATAAAACATGCACATATGTTCAATTCAAGCATAAACAGACAAGAATACACAACTTTCAATTCAAGAAAAATTTCTCCCTAATTGCCCCTTTATGGTTCAGGTTAGGTTTAAGCTGAGGTGTTACAATAATGACCCTTACCCAAAACCTAAACAGAGATGGTCCTCACCCCCATGCCCAAAAAGAAGTCGCTAAGACGTTACCTTGTTTGCAAGCAATAAACCTGACCCACTAAACCAAACTGACCCAATGTCCCATTGAACCTATTAGTCAAACCGACCCACTGTCTTACCAAATAAATCGACCAAAACTAACTTGTTAAACAAAAGACTATGTTAAACCCATGCCTAAATCGACCAATGGATCTGACCCAACAAATTGTGAGTTCTACCTAACTAAGAGGAACCCTATCTTTTTCTTAAAAGTCGTTCACCTATCTTTAATACAACCTACCTGTCATTGTGTATAACAGACCTGCACTTTTATTCTACTAATAACTCATAAACTAACCCTTTTCCTTTCCTTTCATGCAAAGTACCCATGATTGAAGAAACCAAACCTGACGTCATGACCATAGTCTCCTTAATAAATAGGAGGAAAATTTTAAAGTTGTCCTTAAGTCTAACTTAGATGCTCAACAAGCCCACTTTGGCAAAATATTGATCGCTCAACAAATGAGCTTCAATAAAACCATAGCCGCCCAACAAGCTAGCTTCCTGAATGCAATAGACTATATTGTTAATATCCTAAACTTCTAACATCATACCATCATTAGTGAGGTGAGAGAGATGATGAACCAGAATCGAGCCTATCCCATTCAATCAAGCTCATCAACAAACACAAGCAATACCCTTTTGATTCCTTGAATACTTTTCAGGGAAGCAAAATTCTTACCCACACATTGATGGAAAAGTCTGAAAGGCACAACACCATTATACTTGAGCAAAATCACCTAGTGAAGGAAAAGGGTAAACAAAATGACACTTCCACTTCCAGAGGTATTACGTAGATAAGCAAGGGAGTAGCTATCATTAAATTGGAGAGAAGGAAATTTGCTGATTTAGGTAAGCCTTTGAGTTTGATATACTAAGAAACATTGGAAGCCAAACTGGTCACACATTTAGAACCAAGACCACATCCAAATCCTTTACCCAAAAGGTGGAACATGAATGAATACTATGAATATCACCAAGGCCATGGGCATAAAACTGACATGTGCAAAAACCTGAGTCACAAAAACCAGGACTTCATTGAAGATGGGAACATCCTTCCCCCTGCTGTAACACCCTCAAATTTCATCCATATGGCCTTAAATACACCTTATATAAGTATAAATAAAGTTGATTTAGACATTAGAACATCATATTTATGGGATTTGACAAATCCCTAAAAATCGACTCGATAGGTAGGTTAGCACGTCGACATTTTAATTAATGACCGGGTTCAAAATTATGAATTTTTAATATCATCATTAGACTCATAACTTGAGAAATATAAGAAATATTATTTCAAAATTGAAATGGGATAAAAATATGAATAGTTATAAGTTTCGGACTAAAGATAAGAATGCGAGAAGTGTCAGTGGGAAAACCAAATTACCCAAAACTTAATTAATATAAATATCTTTCCTTTTCTTTTAAATTTCAGAAATTTCATCTTTTTTTCCACCTCTCAACAAGCCATGATCTTCTCCTCCATTTCCAACTGAATTTCTTCAAAATTTTCAAGGAAAAATAAAAGAAAACTTTGTTAAATCCTAAACTAAACTTGTTTCCATCAAATTTTCCAAGTAAAACAACCTAAAAATCCAAGAACTCATAACCTAAGGTTTCAGCCTGAATAGAAAATCAAGGTAAGAAATTTATTTCTTCATTCTTTTGATTTATTTTAGCTATACATATGATTAAATAAGTAGATAAATTGATAAATTGAAAGATAGATGGAATTTCGTGAAAAATCATAAACTAGGTTTATGTTTAATTTGGAATTTCTATATAGGATTCCATAATTTTAATTGATGTTATAATATTTTAGTTATCATCTATTTAAATCTAAATATGTGGTAAAATTGGATGTAGAATCGAAGAAAACCGAAAAACACTGTTTTTGCCTATTATAGGCAAATCGGCATTTTATCATGTAATCGGCTAAACCGTCGATTATGGTGAGTCATATGTATGATCTAATATTTCTAATGAACCCACTCCATTTTTTCATTTGTGAATTTTTAATGAACCCACTCTATTTATTGATTCTATATGATACAATATTTCTATCAAGCATAAGTTCTATTACAAGGCTTCGAACCTATGAATCTATTCCCTGTTTTTTTTTTTTTTTTATGAGTCAATGGTTAGTCCTTGAATTTTGAAAGAATAAAAAAAAATAGCCAACTTTTCCCATATTCCATAGGAATAATTGAGAAAGGTTTCTGAATAAAATAATATTATGGTATGATAATAAAAAATGAGTGGCAAAAGACAGAAAAGTTATCATTCTAAGTGGTCCAATCCTTTGATATTAAGGAGGACAAAAAAAAAAGATAAAAAGAAATGTCGATTGATAAAAAATGAGAGATAATTTACAAGATATAATCTATCCAGTATCAAACTTAATTTGATCAATTTGATTTGAATATAAAACCTATAACTTTTTTACTTTTGCCATTCTTTTGAATTTTTCTTGAATTCAAGTTCCAATAATGTTGTTTATTAATGTATATAAACCCTGTTTGATAATGCCTTTGTATTTGTTGCCATTGGAATTTGAATTATGAACTTTGGCTTTTGATAAATGTATCCCAAAACCTTATTTATTTGATTATAAAGTGGTGCACACTAGGTGCTTAATGAATTGTTCTTTGAAATATTTCATAAGTTAGCCAATACTACCAGATTTGCCAACGCAGGTGATTTATTTTCTCACCTGCGTTAATGTATCTTCTTGACATATTTTGTACTTGATGTCCAAATAACTTGTATAGCATTTTTAATATATTTGATTGCTCTTTTATTGAGATTATTGATTCTATATGGAAATATTTGATAAATTAGCTCGATTTAGCTAATGCTATAGAAATTGAACCATATTGCTTTTCTCACTTAATTGGTATCTTATTTGCTATCTTTAGCATATTCTTTATATTTATATAACAAATCTTACTTACCAATGGGGTAGTAAGTAAATAACATCGATATTGTGCATAATGAAATTATAGTGATACCCTAGATAGGAAGGGTTATGGTCCTAGTCATAAGGTCTTATCCACCTTATGCTATTTAAATGTTATAAAGTAAATGATACATATTTATGGCCCATTATGTATTATATATACATGATATTTATTGTCCTTAGTGCATATACATCTATATTTGATGTCCATAAGCCATTTCCCTTGATTCGCTCCTCTGATGTGCTACCTATGAACCATTTGTTATATATTAAATATTTATTGTTATTGTCACAACCCACTTTTGGACTGCGATGGTCCTAGGGCAGGGTAGACCTAAGGTCACTGAAAACCTGTATAACCCATGAATAATCCATTTATCAATGATACATTCTTAACTCATTCATTAATATTAAAATTCTATTTATTACTTGTAAATTTTTCAGAAATTTTACCAGAGTTTTTTTTATAATTTTAACCTTATTTCTGACCCAAAACCAGGTCTTTCAAAAATTACACAGCCTGCACTAATATTATTTTTACACTCCCAATAATTTTTTATCCTTATA
Organism: Aleurites moluccanus; assembly: GCA_948193065.1. Lineage (NCBI taxonomy): Eukaryota > Viridiplantae > Streptophyta > Magnoliopsida > Malpighiales > Euphorbiaceae > Aleurites > Aleurites moluccanus. Next base: position 6,324 of record CANXYC010116451.1, on the reverse strand, counting down.
CCCTCAACTTCACAGTTTAACAGACATACATGGCACTTCTAAATCTCTTTTAAAACATGTGAATTTCATTTTAGCTTTTTCAGTATCACTGTCTCTATCACTTCATTATAATTGTCATTATCAATCATTAAGCATTACACATTACAATTTTTAATGCCACTGAATTGTCAATTATTTCAATATTCATACATCATTATAGTAACCAATCATCTAATTATACACATTACTATGGAGCTCTAAGAGTTGACACTCACGACCTTTAGAGAATAAAATTCTACCTTGATGTAATTGACATTCCAAATCGGAAAAGAAATTGACTTGGAATTAGCTTCCTCTATCTCATCCCTGTAAAAATTATAAACCATTATTTGGTGAGTATAAAATACTTAGTGAGTATGTATACATCATTAAATATGAAATATAAGCATATGATAATAAAAAATATCAATGGTAAGCAATAAGATATAAATTTGGAATCAACGAATAGGTAGACAATACTCGTATCATGTAGATAAGACAGATAAAGGACCATGAAACTCATATCACATATATTAATATACATAAGACTGATCGTGTCTTATGGCTACGACAATTAACCCTTCTCAACTAGGGTATCATGTATAATCAATATGCACATTGTCGATGGTATGTACCCACTACCCAGTCGGTGAGGCAGCTCTGTCAAATCTCATGTACATAGGCCAATGGAAATCAATAACAATATCTAGTATTCATTAGGAACATTATGGTACAATGGCTTTCAATCGATACATATGGGTTTATTTGTCAATCAGTGCACAAAAGGAATTTCAATATCAATAGCAATCAATGAAAATGGATAAATTTCAATCTTTAGGAAGTTCAAAGAATGATCAACCATAACAAGTGGCATTTAATCAAGAAGGAAACATGTTCATTGGGTCAACATATCATGGCATGAATATGATGTATACATTACTCACCTTAGCTTATGACTTGTACATTTCCCTTTTTCCTTTATCCTTGATTCTTTACCTTATCTCTTATGGTATCCATCACATCTCTTATTTATTCTTAACTCTACATATCCAATTAATTTCTATTTAGATACTATTTAACATAAAATTACATTACTTATACTTATATTAAAGAAAATTCCTAAAATTTCCAAGTTACTAGGATTTTCCTGTGTAACTTTCTATACTGGCAGCCTGTGTTCCTTAATCCATATCTCTTTCTAAACTTATCCAATGGCTTTAATTCTTATTTGTACATAAACTATACATATTAATCTTTAACATATCCAAAATTCACTTTATTATCATTACTACAAAAATTATAGTGATAATTTAAATTTAATCTTATAACCAGCCCTGCTGCCTGCATTATGCCTACAAATCTTATTCCGGCAGATACTATTCTTTTGCTAATAACTCAATCAATACTTAACCAATTATTGAAATTTCTTTTCTTATTGGAAGTAGACACATAAAATTATAACATATCTAAATTTTATAATTTTTGAATCACTGAACAATTATTAGTGAATTTCCAAAATTAAACTACTGCCCTAAAACCTTTATCCAGACATTCCCTATTTCCATGTCTATAATTAATTTCGTGCCCATAAAATTACAAAACCATTTTACAATCATTTATATAACACATAAATGAACATATTTTTTGTTTAATACTTTTTCTAATTCAAACTTTATGGTCCTGATATTAATAGAACTCTATAATCTATGTTATGTTAAACAGTCATTTCGAGCAATTTACACTTATGACCTTATATCTCATAAACCACAAATCCAATTGAAAAACTCTTTTACAATATCATAGATAAGACATAATGAACACTTTTAATATTTAATACTTCTTCTAATTCTGTCTCTAATGGTTTGCATAATAAAAAAATAGTAGCATTTTCTAGAAATCTTAATTCCAGGTCAGTCACAGTTTTTACCCAATAACTCTTTCCTCACTTCAAATTTTCCAAATTTTTTTTACAGACATCTAACTAACATATTTATCTACAACTTTTATGTTTTAATCATCTTCAAATTCAGTCATTAAAATTTTAGAATATTAGCCAAAATTTACTGCCCTAAAACAGATTTCAAAAACTATATAAACCTATCTCATTCTTTACATTTTTAGCTTAAATCAATTAATTTCCTACTTAATTAAACCATAATTTACACAAATTCAATTAAACGAACAAGTTTAAGAATAATTCCTCAAATTAAAATACTTAAATCCCACTTCCTTTTTGACGCAGTGTAATATCAATGGAAAATCGGAACACTATTACAATCCGTTGATTCGCGCACGAATACCAAAAAGTAACTTTCTATAACCTGTTGATTTTACAAATACCAAGAAATAGGCATCAACTTTGTGTTTCTAGGAAAACGAAACTGGAAGAAAGTAGGATTTTTTATTATTCGCAAAATTGTCTCTTACAAAAACAAAACAAGCCTATTTATAGGCTAAAAGAAAAATAAAACCCTAATGGGCTTAACAGGCTTCGGTCCAAAATAACAAAATAAAACAATTTACAAAAAGAAGGAAACGAATGCGCAAAAAACTTCAAGGGATCCGTTCGGGCTTTAAACGGATCATTTTGGGGTCAAAACTGGGTCGTGCTTGGTTCCCTTAGCATTGTTCTAGATCTTTGAATAAGTTTTGAAACAAGTACTCATGGGCCCCGTGGCTCATCCTGTGCTGAAAGTTATGGCCTTTTAAAGGCGACCTACGCGAAAGGCCCTATCTTGCTTCTCCAAAAACTGTAAAGCCCACTCCTCTATTTGCTGGCCCTCATAACTTTTGCTCCACCAAATGCTTAAACACAATTTTCTATCATATTTTTTTCATCACTCGTCTTTCTCTCATAAATTTTCCTATCTTCTTTTGGTTGATTTCTATGGAAAGGTTAAGAGAAAATTTGTGGTTGTTTTTCTTCCATTTCTTTCTGCCAACCCCTTCCTAATAGCTATTTCCATCTTCTTTTTATATACACCAAAAGCCAACCAAAAAAATAAAGATAAAATAAAGAATTTTCTAGAATGTTTGATGATTTGTCATCTTTTCAATTAATAAATAAAACAATTAATTATTTTCTATCAAAAAAATTCATCTCCTCATCACCATGGCCAGCCACCTAGCTCCCTCTCTAGAAAGAGTGAGTCCCACAACTTTGTTTAATTGCACATTGGCCTAAAATTTTTCTTATTTGCATTTTTTATTCCAAAACTTTCTGTAATTTATTATGTCTATTCTGTTTAGATTCAACCTCAAGTGTAGGGAGTGAAATACCTTATTTTAAGTTGTTCTATCACTTAAAAATAGTTCTAGGTCAATTCTGAATCTCAGACAGTGGATTTCCATAATTATCCCTAAAGTTGCATTTATTTATAATTTTGCCATTACTCTTATTTTCAGTATTCCACAATATTTTTCAACTCTTTCTTTTCACCATAATTTCACATAAAATTAACATATTTAATCCCCCCAAGTCCGGGTTAGAAATTCTTAAATTTGTTGGACTGCTATGTTCCTAGAAGTATAATTAACATAGGCATTTTTCGGGACAGTGCCTCAAAAAAGACCTGATTGAGACTATAATATCTGCAACTTTTGTTGTTTTTTTATTAAATTGTATGTTTGAAGAATTAAATTAATTGAAAATATAAATATTTGAGAAATCCAGAAAATTTCTGGTTTCAGTTGCAGGATTTTATGAGGCTGATTGCATGATCTTAAAGAAATAATTTGATAAAGTGTAAAACATAAAAGTTGTGGATATATGTCTTATCTTCAATTCTGTATAATGGATTGGTAAATTCTATGTGTGTGAGGAGTTATGTCTCTTTGAGCAGGACTGGTCTAGTTTAGTGTTTCTGCAGGGAATCAGTGTGTTTGAATTTTTTGGGAATGACTGATATAGTTTGAGCCAAAGGTGTAAACATAAAAAATGTTTATTTATGTTTTGTGTTGTTGTCTGTAAAATTTTAGGAATTTTGGATCAGTATATCTCAGTAGAGAGTGGAAATTATCATACCTGTTCGGATGGATTGTGAGGCAGTAAGTCTGGGTGACATTTAGAGAGTCACCATGGTCTGTGTTATTACCTTTGTGATTTGAATTTTTTGATATGTTGATCCCTATATGTCTATTTTAAGTGGCAAAAAGAATCAGGAAGTTTGGATATTCGTAGCTCATTTGCGAGCTGGTTAAGTGTAAGTTGTCCAGGAAAGGTTTCAACTTAGCAGAGTTTTGGTGTTAGCGAGCCGGCAAATGCGAGGTGGCATTTGCGAGCCGGCAATGCGAGCTAGCGAAGTGGTGAGGTGAGATTACCGAGGTGGCAATTGGCGAGGTGGCATGTGCGAAGAGGAAATTGGCGAAGAGGAAGTTCGCGAAGAGGAATTTGGCGAAGAGGCATTATGCGAAGTGGCAGTTCGTGAGCAGAGTTTGGCGAAAAGGCTTATGCGAAGAGGCATTATACAAAGTGGCAGTTCACGAGCAAGGTTTAGCGAAGAGGGAATGTGTGAAGTGGCAGTTCGCGAGTAGCGTTTGGTGAAGAGGAATAGGCAAGGTGGCATTATGTGAAGAGGCATTGCCGAGGCAGCATATGTGAGGAGTTCGCGAGGAGAATTTGGCGAGGCAGCATATGCGAGGTGGCATATGCGAAGTGGGATTAGCGAGCTGGCTTATGCGAGGTAGCATTGCAGAAGCAGATTGGCGAGCTGAGAAGTGCGAGCTGGGAATGGCGAACTAGCGAGCGGGATTTTGAACAGTGGCCTATTTAACCCCAGCATCCAGTAAGCGTTTCTCCACGATTTTTCTTCCTTCTTTCTTCGTTATTCTTTAGTCTTTTCTCATATCAGTTCCATTTTACTTTCTAAGGTATTAATACTCAAATTAATGCATTAGGCCTCTAGATTATCTTATTTTAAGGCAGTAATTGTCAGATTTGAGCAGAAATCTCAGGAAATATCAGTTTTGAAGAAATAAGGTAAATTTTCTTCCAAGGTTATTTTCTTTTAGATTAATAAAGTCTGTTGGTTAGAATGATCAATTATGGATGTATAAAATTTATTGTAAGTATTTTAAGGTTATATATTGTAATTAATGTTGGAGAAATCAAAAATTTATGGACTGTCAGGAATAGTAGCGTGAACAGTAAATCCGAATTAAATGCAGATTTTTCTTTAAGAGATGAATTAAATTGATGTTAGAAATTAAGAATAGAGGCTTTAAGATGATTAATTATTAAGGAATCATGTTGAGTAATATTGATTAAGAAAAATCCTAATTTTGAATATTTGGAAAAATTTCTTAGGAGGAGAAAATCAAGGAAATTGAGGAGATTTTGTGGGCAAATCGTTAAAGGAAATTTAAGGAGAAATTGTATTAAGGTAAGTAATAACATTGTATTTGTTTATTATTTCTTTGAGATTAAATGACCGAATATTCATAATGCTAAATCATATGAAGCTTGTATACTTGATATTATATTATTGAGCTATTAATTAACAATTTTATGATATTCTAGAATCAAAATTACCAATTGTTCATGATATTACCATGTATATATATATATATTGTAAGTGACTTGGTCAATCTTTTTGGATCAAGTTCACATAATTCTTACTTGTTAAAGTTGATTGAAATTGTGATATATGTTGATGGTCTTGTGACCAATATATTTCTTGTGAGATTGAAACCTTATGACCCTGTGGATAGAACGCTCTTCCCAATGAAAGTAAATTCATTGGTCCATCGTGCACTTTGGAAACCTAGCTGGTAGGGTTCTGTACCAGTGTTCCACCTAGAGGGGAACATGAGCTCTAGGCGTATGCCTGGCCAAGCATGTGTTTGCGATAAGGTAGCAAGGACTACCGATGCACTCTGTTGTGATAGGTAGCATGGCTACTGATGCACTATATAGTTCTACCATGTTATTTGATAGTGCTATTCAATTGTGAGCACTTCTGTTTCATGTAAGCCTAACCACATGATAATTCTTACCCATGTTCTTTGAATTGATATTTCCCTTTGAATTGATTTATATATATATATATATATATATATATATATATATATGCATCTTTATTTCATATTGCATGTTCATATCTTACTGAGTTGAAGGCTCACTCCTCTTCTGTGGATTTCAGGTAATAGTGTAGCTCGTGAGGGAGCTAATAGAGAAGATCAAGCTTCTTGACTCATTCTTCCAAGAAGCCTTCATTGTAATAATTTTGAGATATTTTTTTTTGGTATAATCATTGTATGCTATTATGGTTCAATATGTATAGAGAGTATACTCTAGAGCTCCGTAGT
>CANXYC010116432.1:0-12699 GCA_948193065.1 Aleurites moluccanus | reverse complement strand
TGTTGTCTGTTAATGATATTTTGAATGTTTATATATTTATGGAAATGTTTGAATGTTCAGATATATATATTGATATTGTGATGTTGTTGGAGATCCAGAGGGATCATTAGCTGGAGATTGAATGTGGATTATAATAGAAGTGTTATTTGTTTGTTTTGTTTTTGGGCATAGTCCTATTATAGAGGAGATGCTGTTGAATTTTCTTCAGCATTTTTAAGTTAATTAAGCTGTATATAATTATTGCATGCCATATAGTTAGTTATAGTGGGTTCTTCATGGTACTGGTCGCCTGTGCAACACCCGTACCCTAGGACCGTTGCGACTCCCGGGTTGGGTCATGACATACATCCATGAAGTAATCAGACTTTCACACATCCTCGGGACACAATTGAACCTATATCGAGCCAAATAACACAAACCAAAGACCTGAGGCATTCAAAAATGGACTTGAAAGACTTGGAATAATAGAAGTGGTTGGAACCCCTCCTGGCTGCCGCCCATGAGGGATTCATCGTCGCTCAGCCTTGGTTGCAGTAACGCATTCCCTCTGTGGAAACAACTGGTGCTCCACCGACCTGCCTCCTAACTACCGCCTTTCTAGCCTTCCTGTTGCTGGCCACTCCCTCTGGAAACATTCCCTCCTTCTTTTTGTGGCATTCATATGTTTCTCCATCCTCCACTAGCTAACACCTCTAAGACCAACAGCTGCTGCCTAACAAGCATAGGAGCGCTGCTAGCCTTTTGTTCTCAACTCTTCAAGAAGATAGTTGAAAGAAGCATAAAGCTTTTCTGTAATCGAGCAAAACTGAGAATATTGTGTCTTCTTTACTAATATCAATTTTGACATCAGCTAGATTGAATTTTCTTTAGCTTTACTAGCCTTCTTCCATTTATTTTTTGTATTTATAAATGAAAAATGGTTCATTTCTTCTTGATCTCGAACCAGTCATTTTAGTTTCTCTTTGATTTAGAGTGATGGAAGACTAAACTTTTACTATTTCCCTGGCTTTGGTGATCAAATTGGTTCTTTTTTATCCAATTTGATTTGAAGACTTCGAACTTTTAATTTTTCCCTAACATTTGAAAAGTAAAACTCCGTTCTAGCAGGGAACTCAGATTGTCTACCCCTAAGTCAACAAGGAAAAAATGCACAACACCTAAACTTATCTTTTCAAGTTCATTGTAAGGTAAAGCACCTTATTCTCTTTCTTCTCTTTCTAAATTTGTTAAAGCACCAAAACATAATAAATCAAAGATAAAATCAACCAACCCTCCATTTCAAAACTGGAAGAACTACATGGATTTTGATTCCCATTTAAAGGGATACACGGGCACACTTATTTCAAGTGGAAAATCCAATAAACAAACAACCCCTTCTTCTCTTCTTCTTTAATTTTTCTTTTATTTATTCTTTTCTTTTACTTTGCATTAGTGTAATATCCTAAAATTTTATTTTAGTTACTAGGCAATTTTCTTTAATATCGGACCGATAACATCGATAATAATTATTCAATTTAAAGAATTAGTGCAATATTAAATTTAAGGATATTTTTATCAAACACATGAGTAATGAGAGATCAAGAATAATGATAGTTAATGATATGAAAAAGGTATGAAAAAGTATTAAGAATGACAAAAAATCAACGGAGTGAAAAAATTATAAATAAGTGAAACTTCAGGGTCATTTTGGAAAACCACCTGTCTAGAATCCAGAATTTTTTTAAAAGCAGTATAATATTAAACTAAAGCTAAAAATAAGCTTATTAACTTCTGAGTTTGATATTTGAAACTGAATAAAATTGACATAATTAGTTACAGAAAACTTTAGGGTCAAAAGTATAAATAATAAAAGTTTTGGGGTAGAAAATCTAATTTTCAAAACTTACCACCTATAAATACCATACTTAGCCATTTTTTCACCAAACTTCTTCTTCTTATTCTTCTCCTTCCTCACTTAGCCGAACCACTCCTCCTAATTCTTCCACCAATTTCATGCAATTTTCCAAAGAAAACCATAAGAAAACTTGATTATTCCACCAAATTAACCTAATTCCATACCAATTTCATCAAGAAAACCAAAAGAATTTCAAGACTTCTTTAATTAGGGATTTTGGCTAACACCTCCACTCAAGGTAATTTAATGTTTTCTTCATTCTTCTAAGTTAATTAGATGTTTTAGATGTTGAATTAGATGAAATTAGCAATTGATTGCATTAATTTGTTCAATTTGATGGAAATCCCTAATTCTAAACTTTAATTAGGTTATGTAAGAAACCAAACCCTATATTAAGCTTTCATAATCTGTAATTAAATTAGATTATGTTTAATTATATCCACTAGAAGCTAAATTAGTGATAGTTTTGGTGTAGAATCAAAGGAAGAACATGATTGATAATTTTGCCTACTTTGAAGCAAATTGAAGATATAACCTTAATTGAAGTAATTTGAAGGTTTAGGTGAGTTTAATATACATCATATTACATACATAAAACCATATTTTCAATTATGGAAACCATATGCAAAAGGCCATGTTTGGTTGAATGCCATTTGCCACATTCCTTTAAAAATTTACTTTATTTTTCTTAGTTTTCCAAGCCTATTTTGATCTATTTTGTATAGTTATTTGTTGGACTTAATTTTCTTATTGAATTGTCCACATTGTGAACTTGTTAATTGATAATTGGGCATTGTTGAAATTCCACTAAAATCCTACCACAATGTTGTTGGAATATTGTACATCAAGTGTTCGACAAATGCCACAATAAATCTTTCATAGGCCTATCAAGTTAATGCCATTGTTGCCAGTGACGTTAGCTAGCCAATTATGTCAGCATAACTGATATTGGTTGACCACTTTGTTATCCAACCCTTACTTGAATGCCATTCCAATTGTTGTTCTAAATATTGCTTCCATTGCTTATAAATGATTTATTATTGACACCGAATGAGTAAATTGCAAACCATATGATCATCGATGAGTATATTGATATTTATTTGTTTCTAATGATTAATTACTTTAATTAATATTTCTTTTACCTTATTATATGTTGATTTGACAGAACTACCTTACCGGTAGGGTAGTGAGTGAATACTATCGGCATTGTGCACAATGAATATCATGGACCCTAGCTGGAAAGGATTAATGTCCTACCCATAAGACTTGGCTTGTCTTATGTAATTTACATATGAATTAAATCATGTTATATGTGTTAAGACCTATTATCTATCATTTTCATATGACTTGTATACTTATGATCTTTTTATTTGATATAGACTACTGTTGCTATCCAATTTTTCTTCATATGTTAACTGGTGTATAAAACCTGTTACCTGATAATTGTTTATCTTATTTTCTTGTTGATTATCCTACCCTAATGTGATATGATGTATATTGACTTCACTGAGTATTTTATACTCACTCTGTAGTAGTTTAATATTTTTACATGTCAGGAGTAGTAAGCGGGTTCCAGATGTTCTTCTTCTGTGGAACCAGCAGTTTAATTTTTGACAGTATAAATATTTGAACTTTGTCTTATATAATATTCTAGTAGCTCCATGGAACTGTGACTGCATATAGTTGGTTGTATAAATTGATATAATATTTATATTTAGAGATTAATTATGTTTATTGTATAGATGATGAGAAGAATTTATGACTGAATTATAGAACACGGAACAGAAATAAATTAATTAATTAACAACAAGGGATAAATTGATATATTAAGGGTTCTACGGGTGTCGGTAACTATTGATTGTTCTTGCATCCTAAGACCGTCATATTCCAATTCTGGGACGTGACATTTAGGGATGTGTGATCATCTTAGAACCTATAAGGACTAAAATTCGTACTCTCTAAATTATATATTTTTTTATTGTATTGCTTTTTTTACTTTGTTTATGTTATTGCTTTATTTTATTGTCTTATTTTAACTGCTTTATTTAATTTTGCTTTTCTTGTCATATAATTTCGTTCTTTAAATTGTCATCTTATAATTATTCATAGAAATAATTTTTCAAGTCATGTTCAAATTAAAAGCTAAAATTCTAATTACATAAAATCGAAAACTTAGTCTCCAAATTCCCTTTGATTTTAAAGATCTAGTGTACCTTTCATTTGGGATAAATAAGTTGGAGCCAATAAATGAGTTTTTTCTTAAATTTTTTAGACTAAAATAAATTAAGGTGACAACTCTTTAACTTTAAAAATAATTTACAAAGTAAAGCGATAGTCGCTTCAGCCCTGAGACTTAATTCAAATAAGCATTCTGATTCTAAGCGGACCAAAAAGATGCCCGGGAGAGATCTCATAGTACCTTAAGTATAATGATACAATAGCATCTTTTGGTTTTTAGAAAAATACTGTTGATCGATGTATATATTAAAAGAATAGTGGGAGTAAGTTTTCTTAGTTCTATATATTGATGATATATTACTTGTTGTTAATGATTTGGGCATATTATATGAGACAAGATTTTCTCTCAAATAATTTTGAAATGAAATATATGAGAGAAACATCCTATGTAACAGGAATTGAAATTTTTCATCATAGATATCAGGATTTATTGGGATAGTCTTAGAAAAGTTATATCGAAAGAATTTTAAAAAGATTTAATATTGATAAGTGTTTAGCAGGAATTGTTCCTAAAGGAGACAAATTTAGTCTCATGCAATATCTAAAGAATGATGTAGAATGAGAGGAAATAGAATCTATTCCTTATGTTTCGGTTGTTGGTAGTTTAATGTATTTGCAAACCTATACAATATCATATATCAGTTTCAAGGTCAAAATATTGGACAGATATCAAATAATCTTGAAATTGTTTGTTTGAAAGTTGGAAAGAAAGTTTTAAGGTACATATAAGGAACAAAGAACTATATGCTCATGTATATAAGATCTGATTATTTGGAAATGATTAGATATTTAGGTTTAAACTTTGTTGAATGTCTTGATAACAGAAAATTTATATTTGATTATCTATTTCTTTTAGCAAATGGAGCAATATCATGGAAAAGTGCTCAACAATCTATCATTGCTTCATCTACCATAGAAGTAGAGTTTGTGGCGTGTTTTAAAGTCATAATTCATGTATTGTAGTTGGATAATTTTGTTTAAGGACTTGGAGTTGTGGACACCATTACTAAACTACTAAAAATTTATTGTGATAATTCTGTAACAATATTTTTCTCCAAAAATGACAAATATTCAAAAAAAATTCCCATTAAGGAGGAAATTCAGAAATAAAAAGTGTACACTAAGCATATAAGTATCGATATTGATTATATATGTGTTTCTCATTTCACATTAATGTTTCATGTCTTATAAGAGTATATACATTTATTTTTTGATGATTTAACAAAGTCTATAAGACATAATTATGAACCATGATTGAATTTATTTATGTCATTATTTATCGACTTAGTATGATGAGTTGCAAATATAGTAATATATGGAAGAAAGTATGTTGCGTAAATGATATACAACTACAACTCACATTTTTTTACTTTATTATATTAAGTACTTATGTTGAACTTTATATACACTTAAAATTATACTATCTAATCTGATAATTATCTTATGATTAGGTCAAGTAGAATAATGTTATATTATGGTCTAATTTTGAGTTAACTAATTATTAATCTTTAAATTCAAATAATAATTAAATAATTAATTAATTCTAACCATTCACTCAGTTATGTGATAGATATACTGAGTTAAATTACAAAAGATATAAATTCATCTTAAATATTTAATTAGTATTTTATAAGAAATATTAATTATCTAATCTATTTATATTAATTTGATAATACTATAAGCTCTAAGTATTTATCTAATTGTTTTAATTTGATAAATATTTTTTTTTAATTATTTTAATTAGAAAGTCTTTGTGATTTAAACCACTACTACTCTATGAATCCCATATTAACCCTGTACCCATAACTAATTGTTTTATCTAATTAAAACAATTATATAAATACTTATCACATTAAAACTTAACAAATTAGATAATGTGCTATTTCATGTTGCATGCTCATGCCAATATTTTTCTCTTAAAATGTTAAATAGCAAGCATTCACATTCTGTTTTGATATCCATTTTCTATTCGACCAAACTGATCAAAGGTGGGAAATGAGTATCCCCAAAGACAAAAATAAAATAAAACAAAAACACATAATTTATTATGATTTATGTAATCTAATTTAGTAACTCATATATTACATTTTAATTTTTTTTATATAAGGAAAAAAAATAACAAGATTTATTTTACAAAAATTTGGATAACTTTTCAATCAATTTAACAATCTAAAACTACTAAAAATTCTAAGATGATTGATAAAAAAATTATAAGATATATTTTTGAATTTTAAAATTTTTCTATTGTAGTTTTTGCCTATTTTAAAAAAAAAAAAAAAAAAAAAAAAAAAAAAAAAAAAAGAGGCAAACAAAATTTCATTACATATTTTTCTTTTTCTTTTTTTAATTTGCTTTTAATAATAAGTTTTCCTTGGATTATATATATATAATATTAATAATCTGACATCAATATGCTAATAACTAATATATATTGTTATAGAATATTTATCTTTGATTTTTAATATTTTTCTTTTTCATTTTGACTTATTTTAAAAAATAATGACAAATATAATTTCATTGCATATGTTCCTTTTTAATTTGTTTTTAACAACTAGTTTTTATTGGAATATATATATATATATATATATATATATATATATATTGTATTGATTGGCTAAAAATCTATAATATTATTGAATATAAAAATATTTTTATGTTATTTTTTTCCATATATTAATAAATAATATATATAATTTATTATAATGTAAAATATTTACAAATTGAAAAAAATACCACATGCAAATAATTTGTTCTAAAAATTAGTATAATAAACACAACAATTAGAGCAAAAAAGTGATATTTTGTATGAAAATTATTAAATAGAATTGAGTATGTTCCACTTACTTATATAAAAATGAAATCACATAAACATGAGTCTAATTTAATATAATTAGTTACGTGTGTGAATTCATTTTTATGGGAATAAAGAAAACATATTTCTATTTTTTTTAATAATTTTTCATTTTTTACTTACTACAATAGATAATATAATGAGAGTATCCATACAAAAATTATCATTTTAAATCTTAAATTAAATTAATTTATTAATTAAAATTAAATATTTAATTGGGTCATCATAGGTTTAAAAATAATTAGGCATTTAAATTAATGATATAGGTGAAACAAATTTAATTTTTAAAAGAGTTAATTCACATATAATAAAATAAAAGATTCTAAACAATTTTTGAATTCAATTTCTTAATCAATAATTTGGATGGTTGCCACTCAACAACAGAAAAAGAAACAACAAAATGATAGTTCATGAACCATGTTCATTGGCCAGCAAAGAGGGCCCTCAACATTTTGTAGCCACTCATTGTGGGTTGTAATTAATTTTGTCTTTTTAAATAATTTTATTCAACCACATACATTTTTTTTTAATTTAATTAGCTTTTTAGATTCCTTGAATGGCCAATGCTGCCACTCCATGGATCATCAACAACTCTTCCAACCTCTCCTTACCACCACCACAAGCTCCTCTTCCTCCTCCACGTTAGACAGCGGTGAAGATGACTATATCAAGACGTTATCATCAAATTTCAGCGTCATGCTGCGGTTTTTCACCATCATCTCCATCGGAGTTATATCCATTTGGGCAAACTATGAATCTTCAAAAGGTTTTGATATAACAGTAGTAAACGACAACAAAGACTCTCCAGCAGGTAAGCGTTTCAACCTCTTGTACATGTCAAACGACAAAGCTGTTCGTATAATTCAAAACACTAGCTCCTTTGTTGAAAACATTCTTTATCCAAATAGAAACTATACAAAGAAGAAAATCCATCATATCACCCTCCGTCTGCCTAGGACCAACAGTCCAACGAACGTAGTTACCGTAGAAACAAAGACAAACGATGAGTTTGTGATTAATATAAGTCCATCAATGGGAGTTACAAAAAGTTTTGATCATGAAATTACATCAATGATTTTACAAGGAATGGCTCGCATATGGCTATGGAACGGTGAGTCTAGAGCTCCGCCGTGGCTTCTTGACGGACTGGTGGAATACATAAAAAAGGTGTCAGGATTCAGTGGCTGGGAATTGGAGTTGCCCGAATTTGGTCAATTTTGCTTGGGGAATAAGACCCCCAAGGCTGTAGCTCAATTTCTAGACCATTGTGAGAAGCATAGCAAGGGTTTCATCCAACAGCTGAATCAAGGTCTGATAGATGGATGGGATGATTTGACAGTAGAAGATGCATTAGGAATGCAAGTACAAAATCTTTGTTATTCTATTGGCAATTCATCAAAAGGTTTCTGATGAAGTTTGTGAAGGTACATAGATTAATTTTGTTCTATTACTCCATTTGGAATTGATTGATGAAGATGATGGTGATTGAATAATATTCTTAATTCTTGAAGAATTTTTTTTTTTTTTTAAAGAAAGATATAGAAAAGTCGGCGAGGCATTTATTATTTGTGTATTATAATTTCCGATGGTAATAATAATGGGACTTCTTGTTCACAAAAAAAAACAAAAAAACAAAAAAGGACTTATTATTATTATTATTATTGGTTCCGATGATGATGAAAAGGTTTTCAATTTAATATTTTATTCCAACACACAGCAACGCTTCGCTGGTTCCACGTAGGGTATTTAACCAAAATTTTTTTTTTATCACCATACCATACTTTACTTTTTTTTTTTTAGCTATATCTTGGAATTAGATTGTTTTGGTGGAAACTATGATTATTAATTATTAGGAGTAATATTTTTTTTATAGAATCTTATATTTGTGAAATCATTATTGTCGAATTTTGAACTAATATCTCGAGAGTATCACTAAGACCACCCAATTGCTAGAGGTCCATACCATAAGTTATTGTCTTATACGAGGTGGGACAAATTTGAATATGAGACGTGGTGCGATAGATTGTGATACTTATTTATTTTTTAAGAGATATTTAAAAAATATAATTATAATATACAAAAAAAAATATGAGAATATTTTTTAAAAATTTAATATATATTTCAGTGTATAATATATATATATAAACGGATATGTGGGATGGATTGATCAATATATACTATTATTCTATTTATAAATTAATTAATTTTTTTGATGCTCTATTAAAATTGAATTGGACAAATACCATGAGAGCAGTCAAAATAGTCATTCCGAATTGCAGATAAGGATTCGCTGGATGAATTGAATCCTAGATTGCTATATTAGGGAGAGAGGTGTTGATTTAGGCATTTATTAATTAGTGGGAAAATTATATACACTTATGATTTTTTTAATTTTTTTTAATTTTTATGATTTTTTTCTATCACTTTTATTTTTTTTAATATATATATATATATATATATATATATATATATATATATATATATATATATATTTGGTATATGTCGTAATTTTAAAAAAATATATTTTTATAAAAATAAAAAAATATATTTTTTTGATATTTTTTTAAAAATTCCTTAATTATTTATGTCCACATACCCATACGTAATACATAATAAGTCTATTTTTTTTTTTTTTTTTTTTTTTTGTTGAACATAAAATAATTAGTCCCTTCACATACATATTATATAATACGTTATTAATTATTATAATTATTGTTACTGCATCTGTTATTTGTATATTATAATTATTTAAGTATTCAGTTCTAACGGAAAAGAATTAAAAGTAGCACAAATAATTTCCCTTAGGTTTCCTTTTATAAGACTAAGAAGGAGGATTTTGTAAATTAAAATATTTAATTTATAGAATCATATGAAATTTTTTAAAAAAGAAAAAACAAAATAAATCAAGTGTTCTATTTTTCAAATTTATAAAAATAATGAGAATTTATAAAAAAAAATTATTTAAAATTAATAAATTAAATCATAAAGACAATTTAATTATAATAATAATTAAATTAAATTAAAAAAAATTAAACCAAAAAATTACATTAATTTTATAAAAAATTTTAAATCAATCAAATTAAACCAATATCACCTCTCTTTGTGCCAATATGATGCATCCCAAAATCTATCAACTTTCCTTTTTGCTCATCTTTTCAAAGATATTTTATTACTTTTAGGATTAATTATTATTTTTTTACTATAAAATAATTTAATATACTAAATATTTTCTAACCTTTTAAACATATATTAACTCTCTTAGAAAATATTTCATTATATTAGTACAGTCTACCGTCTAATTTTTTTTTTAGTCAATTTTAAAATATCCAATAAAAACAGTAAAAAAAAATATAAATATCATTACTTTTTATTTTTAATTAATTAATTATATTTTTATTTAAAAAAATATTTTTTAGGGTTAAAAATTTATTTTCATATATTTTGACAAATTTAAAAATAAAAAATAACAAAAATATTTTTAAAAAATATTTTTTATTTTTTATTTTTTATTTAAAAAAATAATTTAAGAAGAAATTAAATTATTCCTTTTTAAATTTTTTAATACAAATAAAAAATTCATTTTTATATTTTTGACAAATTTGAAAATAAAAAGTAAATTTTTTTTAAAAAAATATTTGTTATTTTTTATTTTCAAATTTTTTATTTTTTAAATAATAAAATAAAAAATATTTTTATTTTATTTTTAATTTCAAATTTGTTAAAAAATATGAAAATGATTTTTTTTAACCCTAAAAAGTATTTTTTTTTAAAGCAAAAATAAAATGTAATTAATTAAAAATAAAAGGTAAGAATATTTATATTTTTTTACTATCCTTGTTGACTATTTTAGGGTTAATTAACGCAAAATTGGACTAAAAAATTTAATAGTATATTGTAACATTCGTCAGGGGGTGTTAATATATTTTTAAAAGGTTAGGAATGACTTAGTGTATTTAGTCATTTTACATAGTAAAATAGTAATCAACCCTTATTTTTAACCCAATTTTACAAAAAATAAATAAAATAAATAAATAAAAAATAAATAAATTTATTTAAACCTCAAAAAGAAATGTTAACTTCCTTCTTACTCCGAACAAACACGGATCATCACCGGTCAACCCAAATCTCGAATTTAGGCATTTACAATCATGTTTAATTATTTTATTAATTTCAATTCTATGTAATTATTATTTTGAAAGTGTTGAAAATTTCAATTAGATAAAGCAAAACTAAAATGATCAGAAATAATATTATTGGCTTCAAAATATAGCCCCATGAATCTAAGATAATATATTATGCCCATGAAAGGAATGAGAAGCCTAGTCTCAAAGTAAACAGATGACGAGCCAAAGACAAAGGGAGAAGAAGGCATCTTCGCCTATCTGCCACACCTGGCTTGACAAAGGCTATACTCACAAGGAACCTTCACCATTCTAGAGTCCAGAGGCAAAGGGAAGATCCTCGCCTAGCTTATATGATGGCTTCTCTTAAGAAGGCTTGCGAAATAGTAAAGGCAAGTTAGGAAATGGCCGAAACAAGCTATTATTTATCTATGTTTATTTAATGCCTCTGACATAGCATCACACCATAGAGCGGCACCATTATAAAGCTCACATAATAGATCATCATTTGCCACTTGTGTAACACCTCACCTATAACCTAACCTGAACCTTAAAAGGGGAACTTAGGGGAAATTTTTTTCTTTAATTTTGACTTGTGAATACTATGTGTTTATGCATGAAATTGATAGATATGTATGTTATATGAATTTATTTTATGCATATAAGTGGTTTAAAGGCTGTTAGGACAAAATCGGGTAATTTTGAATTTTTGGTGAACTGGGAGCAAAATAGTCATTTCACACCCCTCTTCAAATTTTTATGGAATTAACACTATATTTAAAGGTAGAAAAGAATTTAAGGACATGAAAATGATATTATTAAGTTTATTTGAATAATTATTGGAGAATTAAACCCGGTTGAAAATAATTCCCGGCAAGCTGCTCAATTGAGGTGCTTCGTTTGAACTAAGGCTATTTTGGTCTGTTCCTTCGCAATATGGAGTTATATAGTGAATGCAACCTTATGTTATCATTTTAGGCTTGATTAAATCTAACCATTGGATGAAAAGATGAAGAAATGGATGGTTGGATGGCTAGGTTTCACCAAATGTACCATAAACCTAAAGCATAGGATTATTCCATTGATTTTTGCTTTGATTTTTCCCACCCCTTCATTTTTGTTCTTCATATTCATCATTCACCAACCATATTTTCTCTCTCCTCCATTGTTGAATTTCGACCAACCTTGAACTAAGTCAAATCTTATTGTTTTCTTTCATTTTTTGATGGAAACATGTTAATTCCATATTTCTAAACACAATTATAACCATAGATTCAAAGGAAAAACTAGAAAAAGGAACAAATTAATCCATTGAAAAATTTGAACAATTTTTGGTAAGTTATTGGATTTAAATTTCTTTTGATTCAATTATGTTTATATGATGCTCTTTGATGTTTATTAGTGATCAAATCATGTTTTGAATGGTTAGAATTCAAAATTTTGGATTGAAACCCTAATAGGAAGAACATTGAATCAAAGTGTTGTTTTGATGGATTATTTGCTTCAAATGATGTTTATTTGATGTGTATAACATGAATTAGTGGTTGAATGATTGAAACAAATTCATTTGAATGGAATTCCAAAGTGGCCGAATT